>PVKH010001274.1:0-31323 GCA_004027955.1 Chaetophractus vellerosus | reverse complement strand
TTTTTTTTAACGTTGAAGAGGTTACCCAACCTCACTCCTTTTTTACTTCGGGATCTTGAGGCACAGAATGAAGGTGTCTAATTGTGATAAAGGACTATGAAATCACATGTGTGCTGTTAAATACAAAGAACACTTGAGCCATGTCAGTTATAAGAATTAATATTTTATATGACAATGCATTATTGATACATAATCAAATTTTTGCTTATCAGAAAATTCCCTCAAGTGGTACAGTTCAGGGATTTCATTGTTCATATATGAGTATTGCAGCTTTAAAACCCATTTCCTGTTCTCTCCCTGTTTCCTGATTTGGGTGCTTCATTTTCCATAGCTAAACACATGAAAAACATTTTTGTGTCAGGTTAATTTTCTCATACAGAATTTTTACAGCTAAGCTACAACTTTCCTCAATAGGAAATCATATTAAGTGTGGAATTAAGATATAATAGAACCTAAGAGAAAGACTAATTAAAGAATTAGGATTTTTCTCTTTATTACAATGGCCAATAAATTCTAACTAATGTAAATATAATGTGACAAAGAAAATAGTAAATAACTAAGAGTTTACCAAATTTTGGAATATGGCAAGAGTATTTCATTTTTCCCCATTTTTTACTCCTTACAGGAACTAATACAGATACAATTGAAATTAAAATGTAAAATATAAAAATATCTGGTATAATATATTTAACTTCTATTAAATGAGGATTGCCATCATAAATATTCTGTCATATACACCTCTTTTGCAATTTACTGGCTTGACTAAGATTTCCCCAGTTTATTTCAAGGTAAATTGTGATGAAATTTTATTTAAAATGTTGTAAAATTGCTCAGTGTTTTCACTCTGGAGATTAACACACAGGCCATCCCTTGGAGGTATATGGCATGGGCAGTTTTATCCTTATCCATTATTAGAAACTCTAGACCTATATATATTACTAGCATACTTTTTTTTTTTTCAGTGAGTCATCTGGTCTCCCTAACCGTTCCCTTCATCTGTTATTTCCACAGTAGTTCCTCTTACTTTAAAAAAAAATTTTTTTTTTTAACTTTTAGGCCTTTTTTCCCTTTTTCACCAGTTCTTACCTGTCCATATTCATATATATTTTATTTATTTATTTTTCTTATTCAGGAAAATTTCATTAGATGATAAAACTAATATTAATTATAAAATAAGGAAGATTCCCAACGAAGGTGTTCATTCCCTGTGCTGAACTTTTGCCTTTTTTTTTCCTTTAAAGGAGATATTTGGAAGAATTCCAAGATGAAAACTCCCCTGAATAATAGCTCCCTAAGTGAAGCTATTTTATAGTTGATTTTCTCCCTTTTACAATTTCATGCCTTGGTACAATATTTCTGAACGCTTAACCTCTCGCTCTTTCTCAATAGGAATCTTTTTCTTTATCGAGAGTAACAATATAGGAGAGGAAGCAGGTGTTCAAAACTTCAGTGGCCACAAGTAGAAAAAAAATTAAGAAAAAAAAGGAAAAAATCTACATCCCCAATCTATCTAGAGAATATAATATTTTGAAAATATGTCCTTCTAGGTATTATATTAGCAGGTTTATTCTATTTGCTTAACTGTGAGTTCATGCTATGGCCTTGCCAGATAATTCCTAAGACATCCTATTTTTCCTTGTTCTTGCTAATGATAGGGACACTCTAGATAGCACAGTCCTTTGGCATAGCTTATGCCCTAACCCAGGAGCAATGGCCTGACTAAATAGGGGCAAGGGGCCTCATCATTAGTCCTTTATAATCAAAGCCAATAGAAATCCATGGATCAGTAATAAAATATTCCAAATTTGAGACAAATTATTGTAATAAAATGAGCTATTTATAAACCATAAACATTGTATAAATTAAATTATTACATGTCCACTACTTTTAATTTCTTATTGTGTATAAAGTGATCCAAAATGATCTATAGAAATAATTAAATGTTTCAAAGTGATAAATTAATGAAATTAACCTGTTAATTATTGTGAGACATTGAAATATTAGTATTCTCAAATCAGATAGAAAAAATATTGAGGAAATTAAGTTTCAACATCTTGTCTTATTTTTCACCTCTCAAGTCTCTAACAGATCTAATACCTACATTTAAAAACTCTAAAGTATTTGATGATTTGCTTTCATTAAAGTCAGTTCAATATGCTCTCTCCACTTAAACACAGAAATGTTTCTCAATTCAGGTTGCATTTCACATGTCATTTTAAAAGAACACATTAAATTGTTAAAACTTGTGAAAAGAAAAATAGGTGTTCTCATATATTTTTGGTAATGGTGGTGGTGGGGTTAAAATTGGTACAGTCTCTGTGGAGAGCAATTTGGCAACATGGATCAAAATTTTAAAAGCATATAGCAGTTGACCCAATAGTTTCACTTCCAGTAGATATTTATCCTCTACACAAATAGGTTCATGTATAAAATGATGCATGTACAATGATATTCATTGGGGCATTTTTATAATACCAAAGACTAAAAACAATTCAAATGTCATTAATAGAAACCTGGCAGAATAAGTTTTGTTATATCCATAGAATGGAATGCCATGGAAATATTAAGATAAAGTAAATATTATGAATGTATTAGTCATCCAAAGGGGTGCTGATGCAAAGTACCAGAAGTCTGCTGGCTTTTATAAAGGGTATTTATTTGAAATAAAAGCTTACAGTTACAAGGCCCTAAAGAGTCCAACTCAAGGTACCCTAAGAGGTACTTTCTCAACCAAGTCAGTTGCCATGTGTTGAAGCAAGATAATGGGAGACCTCTGCGAGGGTTCAGCCTTCCTCTCTCTCAGCTATAGGCTAGCATAGGACTTGTTTCTTTGCAGGCTCAGCTGCAAACTGTCAAGCGAATGGCTCATCTCTATTCCCAGGGCCACAGGATCAAAGTCCTCTTCTCTGCTGTGTCTGTGGAGCTCTCTCTCTTCCTGTGTATCTTCTTTAGTATCATCTTGAGTGAGTGCCTGTTTATATCAGCTTACCAAGGGGGCCGGGACTTAGCCTGAGTTAAACGCTACTGATGTGATTGAATCAAAGCCCTAACATAATTTAATCAAAGACAACTCAGCGGACTCTAATACAATCAAAGGGTATCACGCCCAGAGAAACAGACCAGTTTACAAATATAATCCTTGTCTTTTTTGGGGTTCATAAATGATCTCAAACTACCACAGTGAATAAAAATGATGCAACTGTTAAAATAATGATAATATTAATACCTAACATTATCGAGTACTTGTATTCATTTAATCATCATAATATCATTATGAAGTGTATACTATTATTAATCCAGTTTTACAGATAAGAAAACGGAAGTATAGAGAGGTTAAGTAACTTTCCCATAGTCACCAAGATAGATGTAATAAGGACATAATACAAACCCGGCTAGTCTTTTATTATGTTATACCATGTGAACAATTATATATAGGTAGTGTATCCACTCATAAGAAAAAATGAATATATATTTGTAAATGTTTGTTAATGCACAGACACATATATTCAATAAATACTATTTTTCAGTGGAGGTAAAGGTCTTTATTTCATACATTGCAAAGCATTTGTATAATACTTCACTGTCCAATATGACAGCCCATAGGCACATGTCCCTATCGAGAACTTGAAATGCAGTTAATCAGAATTTAGATGTAATGTAAGTATAAAATACCAGATTTCAAAGATTTTGTCCTTCAAAATGCAAAATAATAATTTTACATTGATTACAGGTTGAAATATTATTTTGATTATATTGAGTTAAGGATGTATTAAAATAAATTTCACCTATTTCTTATTACTTTTTTGAATGTGGCTACTAGGAAGTTTTAGATTACATACTTGGCTCACATCCTATATTTTTATTGGACAGAAATACTCTAATGCAATCAAGTTTTCATGATGCTTCATTTCACTCCCCAAGCATCATTCCTCTAGCCTGGTGTTTTAGTTTGCCAAAAGACTGGCAAAGTAACAGAAATGGGTTGGCTTTTATAAAGGTAAAAGTTTACAGTTCTAAAGACATGAAAAGTCTAAATCGAGGTAGCATAAGAGGTGCTTTCTCCCCAAAGTTAGCTACTGTTGATCCTGTTGTCCAGGCAAGTGGTGAAGCAAGATGGCCACCAATCTCTGCTAAGGTCTCTGCCTTTCTGCAGCTGTAGGCAAACCTGGCATAGGGCTTGGCTCCTACCAGGACATCTCTCTCTCTCTGGGCCTCAGCTCTTTAAGCCTCTCTGGGGCTTCTCTCTTTGCAGCTCAGATGTGGGCAAAAACTCTCTCACATGCCTGGATCAAATATGCTGGCTTCCTTTTTCATGTATGTCTCTGTGTATCCATTTATATCAGACCCAGCACAGGGGCAGAGACTCAATCTGAGTCAACACCCCCTGATATAGTCAATTCTAAAAGCCTAATCTTAACAAGTAATCTAATCAAAGACATCACAGCTGAATTTAATACAATCAAAGGGTATCACAACCAGAGGAATAGATTACTTTATAAACATAATCTTGATCTTTTTTGGATTCATAAAATAATCTCAAACTGTCACAATATATGTAAAACTAATAAAACTTCCAGCAAAGAGAAATCCATGCATTCATTAACCTTAAAACAAATAATCTGAAATTAATATCTAGTGATTATGAAATTAAAAGGTTAATACTTTGGAAACCCCAATATTTTAGTAATGTGATTCTACTAAATAAACTCTAGAAAATGTTATGCAATTGAATTCCAAGCTTTATTTATAAATATAATAGCTACAAACTCATTTCCTCAAAGTGAAAATACACTAGGTTTAAATCCTGGTTCTGTCACTAGTTCTGTGGCTATAGAAGTTACGTAAGTTCTCCATACCTCACATTACTTGTCTTTAAAATAGGAAAAGTAATAGAGTACACTCAATGTCATAGAGATGTTATCAAAATTAATTTAAATAATAGCTATAAAACAGCAAATATAGCCTCTGTTCAATAAATATGAGCTATCAACATTTTTTGTTGCATGACTCAAAAATTATATATCTATTTATACAGATGATACTGTGCAAAACTTTGATAGTAAAAAAGATCAGCTCTAGCTCTTAACTCCTCTGGCTAGAAGCTGCTTTAACACAGCTAGAATAATTTGTCTTTTGTTCTCCTCTGACCTGCTTGCTGCCTAATTGCCTAATACAGTTGATGGACTGATATGCAAATCTAAAATAATATCCTTAACAAAAACAATATCTAGTCAAATCCAGTGCTTATCTCATCCTAGTAGTCAAGATTTATTAAGCTATTATCTTCCAGCACTATATATGGATAGTTTCCTTTAATCTTCACCATAATCCTATGATGGAAGTACTATTATTATATCTTTTGAGAGTAAAATAATTGAAAATTCAAGAAGTTATATCACTTGCTTTTCCTGCAGTTAGTAAATATTCAAGATGAACTTTAGTTGCAGAAAATTTGTTTCTAACACATACTCTTCTACACATAATACAATGTTTCCAAATGTATGATATGAATACCATAGAATTTAAAATAATTTGTGTGGTAGATAACCTTTTTCTGAAGTTAGTTATTTATTCAATTGTGTATTTTTTAAAGTTTAACTTGTAACCAAACCTATGATTTAAAAATATTTTTACTTGGGATGAGGCAAAAGTCATTAGTACAGGAGGCAATCGACCCTGCATTGGCCACAGGAAATTCACAGATGTCCTCAAAGCATCTATTACTGTTTCAAGCCTTCAGTAGTTATACTCTTAGGATCTAAGTATAATATGAACTGTTTGGTCCATATTATGGTTTCTCATATACTGAATTTGTGAGTCATTACAGTGTTCTTTTCAGTGACACATTAGCATATCACTTTAATGTGTGAAATATCAATGGAACTTCATGGGACTATGCACTCTGATTTCCTTTTATCTTGAATCTATTATCGATCAGTGCTTTACTAAATAAGTATTTTATAGCATAATGCTGATGCAGGTACTATGGTGATTGTGATATCAGTCATGTGCCTTCAAAATAGTACGAAGACCAAATTAATGAATCACCTGAAACTGTTACTGTTGGAAAACAATCAGCTGCCAAGTTATGACAAAAATATCAAGCAAATATGGTGAAAATTATTTTAGACATGGATTTTAGTGGACTGGCAATGAGTATGCATTTCCGTTATGTGTAGCATGTGTGGGAATGCTCAAAGTACTGGTAACAAAGCATTCCATCTCAAACATCAGTTCTGAAGTGTATGAAGACTACTTTGGGAAGTATTGAATTTTTTAAAGCAAAGGAGGAAGATGTCCAAGTATCTGAGAAACACCAGCACAGAGAGACAGTACCTAAAATTGCAAAAGTTGCAGAAGCCTTATTTATAGTGTCAGATTTAATTGCCAAGTTTTCGAGCTCCTGAAATAATTGCTGAGACACTTACCAAGGCAGCTGCCAAGGTACAAGTGTTCTTCTTGAACAAAGCAAGGGAACCAAATGTGATGGGAATACTCTGTCAAATACAACAATTTATCAATGAATTACAGGTATGGCCCAAATATAGAGTATAATAAAGACTATAATACTCACTGGAATCTCTGGGGTAAATTCCCTGAAGTTAAAAACTCAACTGATCTTTTGGTATTTGTGAAAAATACTGAATGAAGGAGCCCAAAATGACATTAGTTTGGCCAGTCTTTACTAATTCCTACAACTAGTGAAGAGATTTTTAATTTATTGATAACTTCACAATAAACAACAACATGCAAGAGATGCATTGTTCATGCACTTATAGTACTAAGGCAAAGGTGATGACCTGTTCCATGTATTCAAGCTGGTGTACTAGAAACATGATCTACTCAGTATTTCATACATGGGGGAAACTTTCATCACCAGACATGTTTTCAAAGATTGAAGGAAAGAACCTAATGAAGCTTCAAAGATAGTCACTCATATTAAGGACAAGTAAATTTAATTCCCTTCTTCTTCTCAGCTTGGAAAATGTATCACAATGCTTACGAACAATTATTATTTAAGAACTTCAAGTTAAGTCAGGGAGTATAAAACCTTCAGTGTGCAAGAGCACATGCATTATTTGTATTGGTTTTGCAAATCAGCATATATTGAGGATATATTTTCTCCTCTGAGCAACATATACTTATCCTTTGAAGGCAAGCAAGTTTCCATTATTATTCTACATGAACTAGAAAGTGAAGGTAATGGTTGCAGCTCTGATACTGTAGGGCACATACCCTAATTGAGGTGAGCTAGCTTATTTTGTTTGAATGAACTCATAAGAAATTCATCGAAAGAAATCATGGAAAACATTTGGAAATTTATGAATATTCCCTTGATAAACAACTCCATAAACACCTGGCCAAGGAGAATTACTGGTGAGTGGGTGGGTACCACATTTTCCATGACTTGGCTGACATTATCAAATATCCTTGACATATTCTTAAAATAGATAATGCAAATGGGTTTTTCCAAAACTTTGTGGAGCTACAGTTACTTAGGACATTTGATTGCACCATGATCGATGAAAGTGGCTCATATGTCTAAGATATTTGTAATGGTTGATTTGCAGTTATTACATATGGTCAATTTATTGTAAATTTTCCATAGATGCTTTAAAAATAGTGAATCTTCTCTTTTATATTATAGAGCTTATGATAAAGCTAATAAGTAAACCTCATTAATTATATTATCCCTGTCCTCTGTAAACTTATTCATTTTTTTTTTTAAAGATTTATTTATTTTATTACATATCTCCCCTTCCCCCCGCTGTGGCGACGCGCCGAGAGTGGTCACTGCGCGGGCGCGGCTTTCCCCGCTTGTGGGCAGTCTCTGCGTCCGTTCACGGCCGGCTTTCAGTTCGCGGGTGGCTGGCTGCGCTCCATCCGCGGGCGACCTGCCCTGCCCGTGGCGGCTTTTGCCCTGTCCGTGGCAGCTTCTTGCCTTGCCCACGGCGGCTCCGTCCCGCCCATGGCGGCTTGCCATTCTCAAGGCGGTCTGCCTGCTAGGAGAGGTCCCCGGGAATCGAACCCAGGGCCTCCCATGTGGTATGCCGGCGCCCTATCCACTGGGCTATCGAGCCGGCCCTAAACTTATTCATTTTTATTGGCAAAAACATCTCCTTTTGTCTGTTTGACCATTTTACTTTGTAAATATGTTGGGGTTAAATTATCCATCATATTAAGATTATAACAGTTACACTTTCATCATAGACTGTAACAGTCTTTAAAACAAATGAAACATTTTATTCCATTAAACATTTTTAACCTTGAATTCCACTTTGTTTGATTTTAATATTGCTATCTACACTTTAATTTGTTTTCATTATTTATGAGATATATTTGCCCTACATTTTCCTTTCATCCACTGAGTTAATTTTGTTTATTTTGTGTGTCTCTTATAGATCATTTGTATATAGATATTGGAGATTTTCCTTTTTTGACCAAATTTGGTTGTATCTTTATTTCAATAATGAATTTATCCTATTTACTTTAATGTTTTATTAGAGCAGTTGTAGGTTCACAGAAGAATCATGCAGAAAATACAGAGTTCTCATATACCCCCCTTTCACACAGATGGATTTCCCTATTAACATTTTTCATTAGTGTAGTACTTTTACAATTGAAACAATATTTTTTTCTCTTTTTTCTTTCTTTTTTTTTAGGGGAGAGTGTGAATGCAGTCCCGCACTACCACAAATTATGCAGTAGAATTTCCCACATTTGAGGAAATCACAGGGGTCAGCACATCCAGAGTGCAGTGAATAAGCCTTGACCTCGGAAAACCACCTTCGTGATCATGGTGTCTCCCCTGCCAGGTAAGTATGAAACAATACTATTTTAATTATGCTACTAACTTTAGCCCAATATTTACATTTTGGTTCACTCTTTAGGTGTAAAATTATATGGGGGTATGTTTGTGGTAACTTATATACAACCTAATATTTCTGTTACCATTTTTCAAATATACAGTTCAGTGGTGTTAATTACATTCTCCATGTTGTGTCTCTATCACCACCATCTATTGCCAAAGTTTTCCATCACCCCAAAGAGAAACTCTATACCAACTGAATAATAGCTCCCCATTCTCCTTCCCCAACCAGACCCTGGTAACCTAAATTCTAGTTTCTGGCTATATGAATTTGTATATTCTGCCTATTTCATAAAAGCGAAATCATACAGCATTTGTCCTTCTGTGTTTGGCCTATTTCATTCATTCTGACTTCAGTGTTCATCCATGTTGCAGCAAGCATCAGATATTCATTCATTTTTACAGCCAAATAATATTCCATTGTATATATATTCCCATTTTGTTTATCTTTTGATGGATACTTACATTGTTTTCACCTTTTGACCATTGTGAATAATGCTTCTAAGGACATTGGTATACAAGTATCTGTTATGGGAGTATGAGTTGTGGGTGTTATTTATATGTTTTGGATATTAAACCCTTATCATATATGGCTTCCCATTCTGCTGGGTTGACTTTTTTTTTTTACTTTCTTGATGAACTCCTTTGATATGCAAAAGCTTTAAATTTTGATTAAGTTACATTTATCTATTTCTCTTGGCGATCATGCTTTTGAGGTAAAGTCTAAGAAACCATTGTTAACACAAGGTCTTGAAGAAATTTCCCAAGGTTTTCTTCTAGGGTTTTAGTTCTTATATTTAAGTTTTTTATCTATTTTAAGTAATTTTTATATAGAGTGTGAAGTAGGTGCCCACTTTCATTCTTTTACATGTGGATATCCAGTTTTCCAAGCATTAATTAATTAAGAGACTATTCTTTCCCCACTGAGTGGACATGGTACCCTTGTCAAAGATAAATTGGCCAAAGGTGTGAGAACTTTTATTCTGAACTCTCAATTCAATTCCATTGGTATATATGCTCATCCTGACACCACTACTGTACTCTTTTGATTACTGTCACTTTATAATAAGTTTTAGAATCAGGATGTATGAGTCCTCCAACACTGTTCTTCTTTCTCAAGATTGTTTTGGCTTTTGGGGGCCACTTGCCCTTCCATATGAATTTAATTATTGGATTTTCCATTTCTGTAAAGAAGTCTGTTGGAATTTTGATTGGTATTGTATTGAATCTTTATGTCACTTTCTTTTTTTTTTTTAAGATTTATTTATTTATTTATTTATTACATATCCCCCCCTTCTGCTCTTGCTGTGTGTCCATTCTTCTGTGTTTTTCTATGTTTGCTTCTTGTCTCCCCCCGTCTTTGCGGCGGTGCACCGAGTCGGCCCTCCGCGGCGGCGGCTTCGTGGGTGGCTCCATTCCGTTTTCACGGGCGGCTCTGCTCCATGTTTTGCGGGCAGCAGTCCTCCATGTTTTTGCGGGCTGCCGGCTTCCACGCTTCGCAGGCAACAGCTCCGCTTTTCACGGGTAACTTTGCCATGCCCGTGGGGGCTCCGCCCTGCCCCTGGTGGCTTTTTGCCTTGCCCACGGCGGCTTTTGCCCCGCCTACAGCAGCTTGCCTTTCTCAAGGCCGTCTGCCCGCTGGGAGAGGTCCCCGGGAACCGAACCCGGGGCCTCCCATGTGGTACCCCAGCGCGCTCTTTATCCACTGAGCTATCTAGCCGGGCCCTTTATGTCACTTTCAGTAGACTTTATATTCTCACAATATTTCACCTTCCATTTATTCCAAATAATTTAAAATTATTTTAATTTTTTTCAGCAATGTTTTATAATTTTCCATGCACAAGGCCTATACATCTTTGTTTAAATTTATTTGATTCTTTTAATTGTTATTGTAAATGGAATTTTCCTCTTGATTTCCTCTTCAGATTGTTCATTACTAGTATATAAAAATACCACTGATTTTTGCATGTTGATTTGGAACCTTACCACTTTGCTAATTTCATTTATTAGTTCTAGTTGCTTTTTTTTTTTTTCCAGGATTCTCTATGTATAGGGTCATGTCCTCTGCAACTAGGGAGAGTTTTACTTCTTCCTTTCCTATTAAGATGTCTTTTATTTCTTTTTCTTGCCTAATTGCTCTAACTAGAATCTCCAGTATAATGTTGAGTTTGGTGACAGGAGGCATCCTTGTCTTATTCCTGATCTTAGAGGAAAGCATTTAGTCTTTGACCATTGAGTATGATGTTTTTCTTAGGTGCCCTTTTTCACATTAAGGATGTTTCCTTATATTCCTAATTTTCTGAGCATTTTTATCAGAGACGGATGCTGATTATTGCCAAATGCCTTCTCTGCATTAATTAATATGATCATGTGGGTTTTTTCCCTTCCTTCTACTAATGTGATGTAGCATCCTAATTGATTTTCTTATGTTAAGCCACCTTTACATAGTGAGATAAATTCCACTTGATTATACTGTACATTTTTTTTTTTTTTGATATCCTGTTGGATTTGATTTGCTGGTATTCTGTTGAGAATTTTTGCATCTATACTCTTAAAGCCTGTGATTTTCTTTTCTTGTGATACCTTTATCTGGCTTTGGTATTTGGGTGATGCTAGAGAGTATTCCCTCCTCTTTAATTTTTGGAAGAGTTTGAGCAGTACTGGTGTTAATTCTTCTTTGAATGTTTGGTAGAATTTTCCAGTGAAATCGTCTAGTCCTGGGCTTTTCTTTTGGTGGAGTTTTTTGATTCAATATATTTACTTGTTACTGCTCTGCTGTTTCTTTCTGTGTCAGTGTATGTAGATTGTGTGCTTCTAGGAATTTGGCCCTTCCATCTAGGTTATCTAATTTCTTGTCATACACTTGCTCACAGTATCCTCTTAAAATCCTTTTTATTTCTCTGGGGTCAGTAGTAATACACCTCCTCCCCTCTCCCCTCCCCCTCCCCCAATTAATACTGATTTTAGTTATTTGCATCTTCTCTCCTTTTTTCTTTGACAGTCTAGCTAATGTTTTGTTGGTTTCATTGATCTTTTCAAAGAACCAACTTTCGGTTTTGTTGATTCTCTACTGCTCTTTTACTCTCTAGTTCCCGTGTCTCTGCTCGAATCTTTGTTATGTCCTTCCTTTTGCTCACTTTGGGTTTAATTTGCTCTTCTTTTTTGAGTTCCTCCAGGTGTGTATACTTAGGTCTGTGATTTGAGTGCTTTCTCCTTTTTTATGTAAATATTTATTTACATATAAATTTCCCTCCTAGCACTGCCTTCATTATGTCCCATAAGTTTTGATATGTTGTGTTTTTATTTACATTTGTCTCAAGATATTTCCTGATTTCCCTTGTTATTTTTTCTTTGATTCGTTGATTGTTTAGGAGTGTGTTATTTAACTTCTATATATTTATGGATTTTCCAGTTCTCCCTCTGTCATTGATTTATGGCTTCATTCCATTGTGGTCAGAAAAGATGCTTTGTATAATTTCAATCTTTTTAAATTTATTAAGACTTATTTTGTGCCATCACATGTGGTTTATTCCAGAGCATAATCCATGTGCTCTGGAGAAGAGTGTGTATTCTGCTGATTTGGAGTGCAGTGTTCTGTTTATATCTGTTACAGTATTGTTCAAGTTCTTCATTTCCTTATTGATCTTCTGTCAAGATGGTCTATCCATTGATGCAAGTGGTGTATTGAATCTTCCAACTATTATTGTAGAGGTGTCTATTTCTCCCATTCATTTTGGCAATGTTTGCCTTGTATATTTTGGAGCACTGTGTTACTTAAAGTCTGTTTTGTTCATTATTACCATAGCTACCCAAACTCTATTTTGGGTGTGATTTGCATGGAATATTTCTATCATTTGACTTACAATCTATTTGTGTCTTTGGGTCTAAAATGAGTCTCTTCTAAAAACATATCTTTGGGACATACTTTTTTATCCATTCTGCCAATCTGTGTTTTTGTTTTGGAGTTTAATCCATCTGCATTTACTGTAATTACTGATAAGGCAGGACTTATTTCAACCATTTTGTCCTTTGTTTCTAATATGTCTTATATCTTTTTTAATCCCTCTTTTCCTTTCTTGTAGCCTTCTGTTGTATATTGTTGATCTTTTGTGATGTAACTGATTGATCTCTTTCTCATTTCCATTTCTGTATATATTTTAAATACTTTCTTTGTGATAACCCTATAGTTTGTAGCCTATAACTAGTTTGAAAAAAATATCAACTTGACTTCAATGGCAATAGTGTTCTATATATGTCTGTTAGGTCTAGTTAGTTTAGAGCAGGGGTTCTTAACAAGGGGTCAATGAGCTTGAATTGAAATTAAAAAAAAACAACATTACTCTTGTGGGGATGTGTTTGGTGTGGGTGTGATATATTTATTAAACAATACACAGTATAGTGTGGACTTAGTAAGGGGTCCGTGGTTTTCACCTGACTGGCAAAGAGGTCCGTGGAACAAAAAAAAGGTTGAGAATCCCTGATTTAGAGTATCATTCAAGTCTTGTACAAGGAAGTACAAGACTTGAATGATACTGAGAATGGTATATTAAAGTCTCCTACTATTAGTATAGAACCATCAATTATTCCATTCAAATATATCAGTATTTGCTCCATATATTTATATTTCATATATATATATAGGTCCATATATATTTATAATTATAACTTCTTGATGAATTGGCCTCTTTACCAGTATATAATGACTGTCTTTTTCCCTCATAATTATTTTTGACTTAAAGTCTATTTTTATGTAATATTAGTAGAACTATTCCAGCTATTTTTTGTTACTTTTTGCATGGTACAAGTTTTTCCATCCTTTCACTTTCAACCTTCTTGGCTTTGAATTTAAGGTGGGTCTAGTGTACACTCTATATAGTTTGGCCATGCTTTTTTAAATCCATTCTGCCAATCTCTGCCTTTTGACTAGAGAGTTCAATCCTTTTACATTTCAAGTCATTATTGATGATGTGGGACTACTGCCATTTTGCTATTTAGTCTTTGTAAGTCATATATAATTTTTGTCCCTCAGTACTTCTGTTAATGCCTACTGTCATATTTATTTGACTTTTTGTATGTACCATATGGAGTTACTTCTCATTTCTATCTGCTTATATTTTTTCATATATTTTCTATGTGGTTACCATGAGGTTAAAGTTTAGCATCCTAAATATATAACAATCATATTTAGTTTGATACCAACTTGACTTCAGTAGTATACACATACAATTTTCCTATACCCCTCCAACCCCGCACCTTTTTTCTACTTCTCACAAATTACGTCTTTTTCCATTGTATGTCCTAAACCACAGAAATTATCATTACTTTTTATGCATTTCCATTTTAACATCTATAGGGATTAGAATTGGAGTTACACACCAAAAAATATAATACAATAGTACTGGTATTCATGATTACCCAAATGTTTGCTTTTACCAGACGTCTTTATTTCTTTATGTTTCTTTGGACCACTGTTTAGTGTCCTTTCCTTTCAGTCAGAAGAATCCCCTTTAGCATTGCTTGTAAGGCAGGTCTAGTTGGTGATGAACTCCCTCAGCTTTTGTTTATCTGGGACTGTTTTAACTTCTCCATAATTTTTAAAAGAAAGTCTCGTCAGATATTAAATTCTTGGCTGGCAATTGTTTTCTTAGAGCACTTCAATTATTTTAATCCACAACCTACTTGCCCCCGTGGTTTCTCATGTGAAATTGGCACTTAATCTAATCAGGACTCCATAGTACTTAATGCATTGCTTTCCTCTTGCAGCTTTGAGTGCTTGCTCCTTATTTGCATGTGACAGTTTGATAAGTAAGTGATGGGGCATATTTTTCTTCAAGTTTATCCTGTTTGGTGTTCTCTGGGCATCTTGGATGTGCATATTCACATCTGTAGCAGTTTGATGTAATTATGAATTCCTAAAATAGATATTGGATCACGCTTATAAACTGGTCTGCTAATCTGGGCATGATTATTTATGATTAGGGCGTTAACTGGGTGACATCAGGAGGGCATTGAGCCCCACCACTTGGTGGGGTGGGAATCAAATATAAAAGGTATGGCAAGAACAGCATTGAAGCAGTTTTGATGTTGGAGTTCTGGTGAGGAAGGAGAGAAGGCCCCGGGATAGAGACGAGCCATTCACCTGAGGGTTCACAGCTGGGAGAGAAGCAAAGCTTAGAGAACCTCCTAGTCTACAGCTGACCTTGTGGAGGAAACAGAAGAGCTGAGCCCGGAGAGAAACACAGCCCCGGGAAGAGAGGAAGCCAAGAAGCCTGAACCCTGGCAAATGTCGGCAGCTGTCTTGCTCCAACACGTGGCAATGGACTTTGGTGAGGGGAGAAACTTATGCTTTATGGCCTGGTAACTGTGGAGTTCTATCCCAAATAAATACCCTTTATAAAGACCAACTGAGATCTGGCATTTTGCATCAGCATCCTTTTGGCTAACTAATACAAGATCTTTTGCAAGTTTGGGAAGTTCTCTGTCATTATTTCTTTGACTACTCCTTCTGCCCCTTTTTCTCTTTATGGGTTTCCCATAAAGCATATATTGATACATTTGATGGTGTCTCTCAGAGGCTTTGTAGGCAAATTTCACTTTTCCTAATTCTTTTTTTCTTCTGCTCCTCACCCTGACACATTTCAATTGTCTTGTCTTTGAGTTCACTGATTCTTTTTTCAGCTTCAAACTGCTTTTCAAACCCTCCTGGGAAGTTTTCATTTCAGTTATTGTGGTTTTTTAAAATTTCTCTTGTTCATTGAGAGTCTCATAATGATCATTCATTGTTTTCCTGATGTCCTTTAGTTCCTTCTCCATATTTTCCTTCATCTCCTGGAGCAAATTGAAGAATATTTTTTAAAAGTCTTTCTGTGGTATGTCCATAGTTGGTCTTCTTCATTGATATTTTCTGGATTTTTAGCCTCTTTCTTTGGATAGGCCATCATTTCCTGTTTCTTCATCATGTAAACTGTTGCACACTGTAAATTTTAATATTTTAAAATATTAACTCTGGATTTTTTTTCTGAGATTTCTGCTTCTTGAGTATGTAACCAGATGGTGATATGATGCAGATTTCTTGAGTGTCAGGAGCTGAAAAACCAGGCAAACCTATCAAAAAAAACCACCTTTAACCATATTTACAAATTGGCATTTCATAGGCTGGTGCTCTCCATCAGAGTTTCATCCTCCATAAGAAGATCATTCCCAGGGGAATGCAAAGTGCAGGGTACTCTTGTTTTTTCTGGGCCTGTTTCCTGTAGTGGACTTGTTCTTTCTAGGATACAGACCTTCTCCCTCTCCCACAGTACCATTGCTGGTTTAAAGCAAGTAAGCCTTTGCCCCAGGCCATCTGCCCCAATTGTTTCTTACAAGACTATTTTTGTCTCAAGCTTCTTTTGCAGGGAGGGCAAATTCTGTGAAGGGGGAGCATGCCAGAGAGGAGTTTCCAAAGTCAGTCTTTTTCAGCTGAAAACAAGCCCACGGTCCCACAATGGGATACTTGCCAGCTTCAAATTGCCTTGGGGAGCAAATGAGGGAGAGACCAGGAAGGGTATCAGGAGCTTCTTCCATGGCTCCCAAAGGTGCATTTTCTTGACTTAGTCCCAGTCCAGCCAATGCAGCCTTTCACCTGTCATCTGCAGCTCTGAGGGAGCATACCATCTTTAAGTCTCCTCCACCATCTTTGTCTGGGGTGGGTAGGAACAATGGCCACCCTCAGAGATGGGCTCTCAGCAATCTGAAGTATCTGATCACATACTGTGATCAGTGGTCAGCCCATGACCACCCCAGACCATGCCAGCATGGATTTTTATGTCCCTGTCTGGCACCAGCAAGGGCCACATTGCTGCCTGCTACAAGAGTGGGGGATAACATGTGCCAGTAACCACCATGCAGAGAGAACAATTTACTGATATTTGTCATAATTTACCAACTTCTTCCCCCTGCTCTTCCCTGGATGATGTACAGTGTTCTATTGAAATTCAGAGTTTTGAATTGTTGATTTATATAGTTCCTGACTGTTTAATACTTGTTCTGGTGGAGGGACTGGTTCCTAGAGCTTCTTCCTCTGCTATCTTCCCACAATTCCTCTTCCAGATAAAGAATTTGGGGCTGACAGTTTTTTGCTTCTAACTTCTCAAATACGTTTTACCACTGTCTTTTTGTTTCCAGGGTTTTTCATGAGAAATCAGCACTTAGTCGTATTGAAGATCCCTTATATTTGATGACTCTCTTTTCTCTTGCTGATTTCAGAATTCTGTCTTTATCTTTGGCATTCAACATTTTGATTAGTATGTGTCTTGGGATAGGTCTCATAAGTTTTATCCTATTTGGAGTTCCTTGTACTTCTTGGACATGTCTATTTATGTCTTTCCTAAGATTTTAGAAAATTTCAGCCATTATTTCCTCAAATATTCTTTCTGATCTTTTTTCTTATTTCTCTTTCTGGGACTCCCATAATGAGTATGTTGGTACACTTTGTTTTCCCACAGGTCTTTTCAGCTCCACTCCCTTTTTTATTGGCATGGAAGTGGATCTTTTTCTTCAATTCAGCATTTATGGAGTCTTTCTCCAGTCCCTATCATCCTCCAGAGTTCTAAGTGAGTTGAATCTGCTCTGTTATTTAGCTGTCTGTAAGGGGAAATGTTCCTGGGGATGTCTTATACTACCATCTTGATTATGTTACTCTATCCTACTTACTTTCATTGTCAGTTTTTTAAATAGAATATTTCTCTTTATATATACATATGTGTGTATACACACACACTTGCTATTCCTTTATTTTGTTTTCTTCTAACTATATTATCTGAGATTTCCTTTATTTAGTTTCTTTTTTGGTAATTCTAAGTTATAAAGTTTATATTAGACATGCCAACTGCTAAATATATATCTTTTAAACCCATAAATGTTTATTTTCTAAGCTTTTTAACTTCAAAATTAATTGCTGTGCTTGTGATCTTACCCATCTCAGGATAGTGATGTTATTTATTCCTTCACTCCCCTTTTATCTGCTTATTGTCAATCTCCCTTCAAATGTGTAATTCTTATCAGTTTTTAAATATATTCAAATCTCATCCGTAAAAATAACCCTCTTCTCTTGACCATGCATCTCCCTTCTGCAACTGCTTTTCTCCTCCTCACTGCCAAACTTCTCAAAAGAATTGTCAATACCAGCTGTCCTCATTTCTCATCTCCCAGGGCTTCTGCCAAAACACTTCTCTGATTTTATTCCTACCTCTTTTAAAGTATTATTTTCCTCCACAAGGCCTTTATATGTGTGGTTCCTATAGGCATGGTTCTAGGTCCCTTGACATCCACACCAAGAGTTGCAAATAGCACTGTATGTAGATGACTTGCAAATATATCTCTCTAGCCCCAGACCTCCCATTTGAGTATCTAGCTCCATACTTGCAACTTTCTTCTTGATATTTTGAGGATATGTCAAAAGTATCTTAAAACGAATTTGTATGTAACTGAACTCTGGATTGTCCTTTCTAAGCCACCTTAATCTTACCATCCCCCGAACAAAGAAAGGAAGATAGTCTATGCATGCCAAGAATGAGTATGAAAGAGTAGTGGGGAAGTAAAGTGGGGAGATGGCTGAGGCCTGATCATATATAACATTGGATGCCTTGGCAAGGACTTTGGATTTTACATTAATCCAGATGAAAAATCATGTACAATTTTTAATAGGGAAGTAATAAGATTATTACTTTAAATTGTAATTTAAAAGAGTCCTCTGGCAATTGAGAGGGTGGGTGATTGTGGAACAAATTGGAGAGATCTCCGTGAGAGATAACAGAAGCTTACATCAGGGTAACAGCATTGGAGAAGGTTAAGTATGGTCAGATTATAATACTTTTTCAAGGTACCATAAACAGTATTTTCTGATGGAGTAGATGTAAAATATAATGAGAAGAGTCTAGGACAACTCCTGGGTCTTTGGTCCAAGTTTTTCTGCCTAAGTAGGGGTGTTCCCTGATAAGGGGAATGTAAGGAGAGAGGCAGATATTGGGAGGAACTGGAATCAAGGGTTGCATTTAAAACATGATGATATTAAACATCCAGATTTAGGTGCTAAGTGGGCAATGGGTTTCAAAAGTCAAGTTTAGAGTAGAGGTCAGAGCTGAATAAATAAGTTAGGGCTTCATCAGCATATAGTTGGTCTTTAAAACCACCTAGTGGGTCAATATACGTTAGAAAAGAGAAAAGGTCCAAGTACTAAACAAAAGAAATTGATTTTTAAAATTGGAAGCTGCCACGGACAGGCAAAAGCCGCCACGGGCAGGGCAGGTCGCCTGCAAATCGAGCGCAGCCAGCCACCCGCGAACTGAAAAGCCGGCCGTGATGGAAGCAGAAGCCGCCCACAAGTGGGGAAAGCCGCGCCTGCGCAGTGACCAAGTCTCGGCGCGTCGCCGCAACGGGGTGGGGGGGGAAGGGGAGATATGTAATAAAATAAATAAATCTTTAAAAAAAATAAAATAAAATAAAATAAAATTGGGCTTCTTCTTTTTTTGGGCAGCCTCCTGTGATTAATACTGATATGTGACAGAGAAAATATACTTTCAAATAGGGGGTTGGTTAATATTTCTTTCATTGATTGTCTTACTCTTTTGTGCTTTTCTCCAGAGTAGGAGCTTACCTTCTGATTCAGTAAGACCTTCCTAATATTGACTGGGCCCCTCAGAGTACTGAGAATCCAACTCAAGGAAAGCCACGCCATCCCAGGTTCTGAGTTTATTGAGGTAAGGCATCTCTCTTCTTCCAGCTCCAAAAGGGGAATTAAAAATTCTGGTGATCCATTTCAGAAAGAAAAGTCCTTCTAGGTCATTGATTTCCATCTTTCCCATGGCTACTCTGTTTCCTACCTCCATGCCTTTATTCTTATTTTCCTCTCTTCTTGAAATGCCTTTTGCCCATTTGTTACCCATACAAAAAATTCTATACATCTTTCAAGGCTTATTCAAGCATCATCTGTTTATGAAGTCTCTCCAGCTACAATTGCTCCCATGCAGAATGCAGAAAGAATTAACATTCCTCCTTCTACCCTATAAATGTCTCAATTGAAATAATCATCACATTTTATTACACTCATTTTTTTTTACCATTCTCCTCCACTAGACTTTAAGCTGGTTGAAGACTGGGATACCATGTCTGATAAATATTGACGCTCCTACACAATTTCTGGTACATAAAAGATGATTAATAATATTTTTGTATTCAGTGGTGATATTGATATTAAAATGTTTAACAGCCATACTGAATAAGCAATGATGAAACTGAACATCTGAGTAGATGTTCAACTGATCATAATGGCACCATTCTGGTACATATCAGCCTTAAAGTTTGGTTTATTTCTATTCTATGCCTTCTTTCTTTATTATTTTGATCTTTGTAGATCTGGTGAAATCACATATAACCAAATGATTCTACAGTTAAATATATAATTATTTTCAAAACCCCATTTCCTAAAATATCTCTCTTCTACACCCTTACCTCTGCTTTGTACCATGCTAAATTCTATTACAAGACCTTACCAATCTTCCTATTAACACATCTTCCAAATTATTTAAAAGAGAATTACTTTTAACCTTCTACAGTGATGATTTTGACACTCCCTGTGTCATTCTCTATCATATGAAGTATTTCCTTGTTGCCTCTGACACACTAGCTGCATCACTGAGAACAGCAAAATTATAAACCTTTTTTTGAGGGATTATTTACACAGCAGCCAGGACTATCTTAAATGGTAAATAAAATTTCACTGACAATTTATGTCCCAGATTCTGCAAGGTAAGAAATCAACCTCCTCAGACCAAAGCAAGCAGGGGTACAGATAGGAAAATGCTCAAAACGAGGTGCTTCTCTTTGCCTCCTGGATTTAATGATGCTCTTCTTCTGAAGACAGTTAACTAACAAGAGTTACGTTGACACTAAGTGGGGAAATGTATGATATTTTCTGTGATCCCCAAAGAAAGCCATCATGTTATGAGATAGTGCCTTTTAGAATTTCAGCACTCAGGACTAAAAAGCCATCTCCAGTGCTGTTAATCTTTAGAAAGTATTTACAACAAGCCAATGCCCCCTAGAATAAAGGAGAGCATTTAGTGTGGCAGACCATGATGGAGGGGAGGCAATAAAAGAGAAAGCACAGCTTGAAGTGCGGTATAACTGGGTGACTTACACCTCCCTACTGAAGGCAGCAGACTTGCAGTTACAGAACTGCTAATCTGTTCTACTGTTTTTTAATCAGATGTTGGCATTATCTGCCACTAATTGCTTTTTCATTTCCACTTGTAATTATTCCATTGCATGTTTGTAGTGAGAAGCTGAAAATGAGGCAGATCACTGAGAAAGAATTAATTGTTAATGAATAATCATCAGTAGGAAGCCAATTTCATTATCTTCAAAGAGGTAGCCAGAGATTAACCACTAGCTGTGGTTCTTCTACTTTCTGTGCATGACTGTAAAGTAATCACAAATAATCACGCCCTCCAACTTCATCAATTATTTTCTATTATGTGGATTGATACCCATTTTTGTCTTTGTTGTTTAATGATAATGGCAGTATTCATGCTGGGGAGTGCTAATTGGAAGGTGTTACATTCAGTGGGCTCTAGGCCTAATTATTAGAGCATCTTCTTCATTAGCACATGATCCTACAAGGGTTGCATGGTGGGAGTTACTAATTTTCCAGGCTACAAGAATATCATATTAGAAACTTTTGCACATCCTTATGCCAAGTAATATACAGAAAATATTATGTATGGTCAAAGTTGTGTAGCTACCAGCAGATAGTTTCTGTGTAAATAAACAAAATAAAATGTTTTAATCTAATATGAGTCTTTAAGCACAAAGCCTGTGTCTGCCCTAGAAGCTGGATCTGCCCAGGACTGCTGATGAGCTTTTCCGTCTGCTTTGTTTCTGCCACTTACCAAGGTTTGTTCTTCAGAATGGCTCGCATAGCCCCCTGGGATTATTACACCTCTCAGTGGAATTTTACCATCTATCAATGAAAATGCAGTGAGATGAGTTTGAAAGTCAGGATGGACAGGGCCCAGTCTTTGTTGCTTCAATGGTCAGATGACGGCACTCTGTATAGACTTAGGGAGAAAATAAATCTATAGTCCTACTTCACAGGTGCATAAGGCCACATAACTCTCTCAGAGCAACTCCATATATCTTATTGGCTCACTGGGTCCATTAACAGAACAGTAAGTTTTATTGTTGATAGACCTCCTATGGCACCAAAAACTACTATGGCCTCAAAATCCATGTTCAGCAGAATATATATATATTTACCTACCCTCCCTTTCCATAGTGCTTTATAGTTCTTTAACAAGGATGGCTAAATACACTGTCCCTGTAATTTGAAGAGATTTCTCTGTGCTTATCATTACTTTCCAGGCACCCAAAGCACTGTTTCTAACTAAACCTACAGTAAAGAAGAGCATAGCATGCAGCGTTATCAACATTATTGGGATATAGATCATTTTGTGGAAGCATCTCCAGGAATTCTAATATGCAGAAGAGATTTAAAAAGAACCAGGTGTAGTTGAAAGATCATGGGTTTTGGTGTTAGTCCTAGCCGTTTGTTGGCTTATGTAAGTGTAAATTGTTTACCCTCTCTGAGTTTCCTTAGCTATAAAATGGATTTAATGGTAATTTCTCATTAAGTCGTTGTAAAGATTAATGAGATAATGAGATAGTATATGTAAAGTACTAAGTATAGGGCCTGGCTCCTAATCAGGGATTACCTTGGTTAGGAGCATATCACCAAGAAGCTGAATGTCTGAGCTGATTGTTTTCTGGAAATGAATTGCAAGTTTCTGACACTATTAAGGTAAATAACTTCAAGTGATATAATGGACAGATTCTGAAAACTCAGTGACTTTGTACAAGAGTTTATTTCTCATTCACAAAAAGTCTGCAATGGTGCGGCACTCAGGTCTTTCCTCTATCCAGTGAGTTGGAGATCTATGCTCCCTCCATCTGATGAGCCACCATTTCAACACCTGACTTCAGGGTCATCAGGGAAGGGAAAGAGAGATGCATAATACTGACTCTTATGTGCCTTGGACCAGAAGTGATACATCATGTCACCTCATAATTTGTATGTCAGATCACCGTCGTGTGACTCCAACCTAGTGGCTGGGAAATGTGGTCGTTCTGTGGGCCCAGAAAGAGAACATGGTGCAGTGAACACAGCATTGTGCCTGCTACAGTGTGCAAAGAGTGAAATGATCCAGAGATTCATTTTAGATGGATTATACTGAGTGTATGGAGATGGTTGGGAGCACAGAAAAGACTAGAATCTGGAGTGTCCTTTAGAAGAGTATTATGATAACAGAAAGAAAGAGATAATGGAAGCCTGATATTAGTTTATTCACTGTTATTAGAATGTCAAACAAGAAAATGAAAAAGGAGTCAAAAAATAAAATTTCAAGCTTAAGTAGTGGTTCTATGAAGACATTAGCAATGTATGAGGAAGACTGGATTTGGAGGATAAGAATGGGGAAAGTATATCAAATGGTATTCAAAATAGACTCTATTATAGCTGGTACCTGCTGTTATAATCAGGAAAGATACAATCATAGAGAGGCGACTACACCTATGAGAGACCCCAACATTCAAATGTCCAGAAGATAGAACCACTAAGATTTATTGGTAGAGTCAGCCATGAGAGGTCCAAAGCCTCCAGAAAGAAAAAGAGGGTCTTTTGATTGTTGCTTGGTGAAAATCCAACTCAGAACATTTCTCATGGATACAGTAATAAGCTTATCTTGTTACATGATGTCTTTTACCCAGGCACAAAATAACTTTACTTTTCAAGGACAAAAACACAGAGGTTCTTGGTTCACCTATAGTTAAATGAGTAGCTGGGGAAGGAGATGGTAAGAAGTAGGGTAAAGTGGATAGAGTACACATATATGTGCCACATTTTCACAGTATTCAGAATTTTACAAGTAAGGAAAATGATTACTAAAGGATAAACCTAATAAATTCTCAACTTATTAATAGGTAACATTGCCTTAGCACTCGGGCATTGGATTTTTCCTGGATGGCCACCCGAAAGCTGACACTATGGTATGAAATGCTTACTTTGTATAAGTCAAAATATCAAGACTCCTTGAATATGTGCCTTGTTTGTCTGACTTTCACTTGAATAAGTGAAACATTTCACAGGACATTGAATGTGATCTTAAGAACCCAGCCATATTGTTATTAAGTATTAGGGCTGGTTTACTGGTACTTTGTCTGCAGTTCCCAAAAGTTTTGTTTCTATCTCTCACACCCTTCCCAACTACTTAGCTAATACTTTTGATGAGAGAAGCATTCTACCTTCCAGTCTCCAATCCCAGTCCCACCACTTCTGTCAGAGTTGCAAAGTTATAAGCTGAATATTTTATTTTTATCTATTATTTCTTTTTCATGGAACAAAATGATCTTGGAGCTGGAGGTAGTACACTAGAGACAGTTACCAACCTGTTGTAGCAACCCTATCCTGCTAGACATGGGCCATCCTTGAGGGTAACACATGGCCTCTTTGGGTAAAAAGGCATCCTGGAAGTAGAGCATGGGTAGCTTCCTAGCCCTAAATGGCCTCCTCTTCACAACCCAGAGGTAGGAATCAAATCCAACGTTTTTTATTAGTTGGCATGAATAAATATTTATGATTAGTAATAGTAGCAGTAACAACATTAATAATGTGATTATAAATTTTAACACTTGTGAAACTTTATTAACTAATTCATCCCACTAGTGTTTTGCTGCAGTTATAAAAATGAAAATACAATCCTTGTCCTCCAAAGCTTAAATTCATATGTAGTATTTCTTAATGGCAGCTCTACTTCAGAGTGCTTCATAGGTGAGGAAGAGAAATCCAAAATAGAGGTTTTAGAGCTTCTGGGTATTTTCAGGGATAAAAGAAGGTAGCTCAAAGATAAATAATATGGTCTTAAATAATATGCAATTTTCTGAGATTATAGTCTCAACTTCGGGGTCAAAATCACTGTATTGCTCTTTAAAACATATTATTGATAGAAGTAGTTGGGGCTATAATATATGAAAATAAATCTTGATATAATTAGAGAAACTACTAAACCTTCTTAGGAAACATTCATTCTGCCAATCAACTCAGCCATCATGCATTCTTACAAATAAGATCTGTCTAGCACGTAATAAACTTTCAGTACTATATGGAAATAAGAGCTATTTCATAACAGCAGGCTCACATCTGTACATTTCTGTGAGAAAAAACAGGTTCTGAATCAAACAAAAAGTTTAACAGAGTCTCAGGAATGAAGCCATAAGAGAGACTGTCCAGGACAAGGGAAAGACAATGCCCCTACAATGTTATTCTCCCATTTTGTCATCTCATATCAATTTTAATACCTTATGTCTCATCAGAGAGCAGTCATAGTCTGACATGTTCCCTCCTGGTGCAAGATGGCAGCTACTAAAATATAAATCACTGCAGAGAATTGCTGGATTTAGAGCCAATTCTTCTAATCGAAAACAACAGCGATGTTCATTTCAGCTTGAGAATGATGGCTTTTGTATGGTGATATAATGGTACAGACTATAATGGTGTCAACTACCGCAATAAAATATGCTTCAAATGGGCTACCTTTTTACATTTAGACTAGGATGACTTCTGTCACATTTCTTTTTTTGGCATGGAAACTGACAATCTATTAAATAAATATTAATCCCTAGCAGCCTTCAAAGCAGGCTCAACCATATCTGGATTTTAAATAACTTCATTAATTGCTTAACTACCTTTCCCCTAAATTCCTAAGGGATCCTTTGATGCTAGTCACTCTAATGAGTTACCAAGTGATTCATGACTTCAACCTGTTATCATGCAAAATACATTTCCAGTTGGAAATCTTTGCAGATGTTTTTGCCAGAAAGTAAGTAACCTTTCTAGACTTTAAAGAGGGCAAATTCCATTTATGTAGTATAAGAAGAAAAATGACTTGGCTTCCTTTTTTACATTAGTAGTTAAAAATGGTGTAATGTGTCTAAAAATTCTATTTAGTCAATGCATGGTCAAATGAAGAGATTCTATTTGAATGGTAAAAGAAGACAATTCTGGATTATGTATGGGTGAATTATCCATGACAATTTTTTTATTACACATTGGCTAGTCCATGCTTTCCTGCAAGCTTTCATAACATGTCTTGCCTACAAAACAAAGTATTCATGAAAAATGCAGTATGGTTTTTATATTAAGCTAGACAGGACATAATTGAGAAGCTAAATATTTTTGAAAGGACAAGAAAAAATAATTTTTAGAAATATACTATTCTTCAAAAGCCATGTTTCTGTTCCTCTCTATTTGAATGGCATTCAAGCATTGAATATACATTATTTTAATGAAAATTTACTTTTATCATACTAACATATATACATAATTTTTCAAAAGTGCTAAACAACTAATGGGAATAAGGAGCTTTCCTGGAGGAGCCCTTTTAGAAGCCCTCATTCTCTGTTGCAGTCTGGACCAGCTACTTGCTAGCCATAACAATATTGGTAACAATAAAATGACTATGCATATTATTAACTAATTCATGCCTCTAGTACTTTGCTACAGTTATAAAAAATGCACAGCCCTCATTTTAGGGTTTCCTTCTGCCTCTGTCCTGTGTTAAATCACTCATTTCCAGTGTTCTGGAAGCTAAATTCAGAAGATGTCTTTGAATCTGAGGCCTCTCTAAAATTTGTCTTTTGGCTCCTGAAAGGATACGGGAGGTGTAGTTGCTTAACTCAAACAATCCTCTTGTTTTTAGCTCCACTCTTTTCTCCTACCTTTAATGAATGGTGCCTCCAATTCCTGAATCTTTCTGGGGCTCTGTGATATTATTCAGTTCACTTCCTGGTACCTACAGATGTCAACTTTCCATATTCCCAATATTTGTGGACATTGTTCATTTGCTATCGACCGCTCTTATTTTTCTATCTGTCCTTGTGGATGGTGAGTGACGACGTTGATGAGGCTGATGAAGATTTTACATCATTTTAGTAGTATTAAGGAATTGAACATGATAAACAGATGTGTTCATTTTGCCATGTTTAATTAGATGTTAATTATTTTCAAGACTTGTCTTTTTGTCAGGGATTTGGAGAGTCAAAAAAAGTAGGTCTAATATGAACAGGAGATAATTCCAATCTGTGTGATAGAGACTGCTAGGTTTTTAATATTTCAGTCATTTTGAATTCCTACTCCACAGGAATTCCACAAAACTTCCCTGGGGAGCTACCACATAGGGAAGGAAGAAAAAGGGTAGCTAATGGGTGGGATTCGGGGCCACCAATCTTCCTATCCATAAGTAAAACCCCATTTTTACTTGTTTCAGATATATGCTTGTATAAGATTTCACCTTAACAAAGAATTTCAAAGATAGAAAATGTTCAAACCAAGTTTAAGTCAAAATACATTTAAATGTAGGCTATCTGTATCTTGTGAGAATGAGTAGCTGAGTTTTTATGAGATCTGATGCTTTATGACCATTTCTACGCCGAAAGAGTCATTTTAATTGTGTCTTCTTTCCTATCACTTACACATAGGCCTAAGGTAGGCTCCTGTGTGAGCACATATATTCACATTCACAGGAGATGCGTTTTATACCCTCAAGGGATGTTTAGTTGGGACACAGAGTGGTGTCAAATTTCCTCAGACTGCAGTGTTCCTCTTTTTTAAGTTGTGTGTGTATGTGTGTGTGTGTGTGTGTGTTTAATTCTGGTCTAATACACAAAACATAAAAATCATTTTAACCATTTAACCATTCTGTGACATTAAGCATCTTGAGAATGTTGTGTAAGTTTTAACACTATTTCCAGAACATTTCATCATCCCTAACAGAATTTCATGCCCATTAAATAATAACCCTCCAGTTTCCTCTTTCCCTGCAGCCCCTAGTAATTACTGTTCTCCTGTCACTATGAATTTGTTTATTCTAAGTATTTCATATAAAAGAAATCATACAATATTTTCCCTTTTGTGTTTGGCTTATTTCACTCAATATGATGTCTTCATGGTCCATCTATATTATAGCATGTAATTAGAAGTTCATTCCTTTATATGACTGAATAATATTTCATTGTATGTATATTCCATATTTTGTTTGTCTGTTCATCCATTGATGGACACTTGAGTTTCTTCCACCTTTAGGCTATTATGAATAATGTTGCTATGAAATTTGGTATACAAATATCTGTTCAAGTCCCTGTCTTCAGTGCTTTGGGATATATACCTAGAGTTGGAATTGACCTGTCTGAGGAGCCACCGAAATGTTTTTCACAGTGATTGTAGTATTTAGTAATGTGTATACCAACAACCATCAACAATATCTGAGGGTTCCTAGTCCTCTGAATTCTTGTTAATACTTATTTTTAGTTTTTTAAATAATAGCCACCCTAGTGAGTATGAAGTGATATCTCATTGTACTTTTGATATGCTTTTCTCTAATGGCTAATGATGTTGAGTTCTTTATTAGCCATTTGTACATCTTTGGAGAAATGTCTATGCAAGTCATTTGCCCATTTTGTAGATTGGGTTGTTTGTCTTTTTGTTGTCAAACTGTAGGAGTTCTTTATATATATATATATATATATATATATATATATATATATATACACACACACACACACTGGATATTAAAACCTTTTCAAACATATGATTTCCAAGTATTTCCCCCCATACTATAGGTTTTCTTTTCACTTTCTTCATAAAGTTCTTTGATGCACAAAATTTTTTAAGTTTTGGTCAAGTTCAGTTTATCTATTTTTTCTTTCACTGTTTATGCTTTTGTTGTAAAATCTAAGAATCCATTGCCTAATGCAAGGTTCTGAATATATTTTCCTATGTTTTCTTTTAAGAATTTTATGGCATTAGCTCTTATAATAAGTCATTGATCCATTTTGAATTAATTTTTGTTTACAGTGAGAGATAGAGATCCAAATTCATTCTTTTGCATGTGGATATCCAGTTTTCTCCGAACTATTTGTTAAAGAGACTATTCTTTTCCCAATAAATGGACTAGATGGCCTTGCTGAAAATCAGCTGACTATAGATGTATGGGCTTATTTCTGGATTCTCAGTTCTATTCCTTTGTTCCATATGTCTATCCTTATACCCACACAACACTGTTTTAATTAATATAGCTTTGTAATAAATTTTGAAATCAGGAAGTATGAGTCCTCCAACTCTCTTCTTTCTCACATTTGTTTTAGCTATTGGTGAGCCAGTGGCACCTTGAGATTATTTTATGAATCTCAAAAAGAAAAATATTGTGTTTGTAAACTAATCTATTCCTCTGGGTATGATACCTTTGATTGCATTAAATTCAGTCCAGGGTCGTTTATTAGACTACTTGATAAGATGGCTTTAGGGCTTTGGGTTGGACTACTTTGGTGAGGCGTGACTCAGGTTGAGTCGCCATCCCCTTGCTGGGCCTGATATAAATGGACAAAAAACAGACAGACAGGAGAAAAAGGGAGCCGGTATATTTGATTCTGCAATGTGAGAGCAGAAAGCTCCTAAGAGTCTGGGTCACAGAGCCGCTCAAGAGGAGGCCAGCACTGTTACATGCCTGATAGCTTATAGCTGAACTTGGGAAGAGAGCAGAGCAGCTGAGCCTGAGAGAGAAAGCCTGGAGAGGAAGGAGACACCAGGCAGAGATCACCCACCATCTTGCTTCAACACATGGCAGCTGACTTAAGTGAGAAAGCACCTCTTATGGTACCTTGAGTTGGACTTTTCATGGCCTTGGATCTTTAAGCCTTTACCCTCTGCCCCCAAATTCCCTATTATAAAAGCCAGCAGATTTCTGTACTTTGCATTGGCAGCCCTATGGCAAACTAAAACAGGGCCCCTTGCAATTCCTTATGAATTTGAGGATTATATTTTCCATTTCTGCAAAAAGGCTTTTGGAATTTTGATAAGGATTGCATTGAATTTTTAGATCGCTTTAGGTAAGATTGACATCTTAACAATACTAAATCTTCCAATTCATGAACACAAAGTGTTTTCCACTTATTTAGGTCTTCTTTAATTTCTTTCAGCAATATTTTGTAGTTTTTAGTGTACATGTCTTCCTCTTTCTTGGTTAAGTTTATGCCTAGGTGTATTATTCTTTTCTATGCTATTTGAAATGGAACTGTTTTCTTAATATCATTTTTAGATTGTTCATGTCTGGTGTGTATACACATTACTGATTTTTGTGTGTTGGATGATGTATTTTTGTGGCTTTCATTTTTTTCTTCTTCTCTCTCTCCTCTTTCTGTCTTCTTCACTCTTATAATTTATCCAAAACTTCATTATTTTTGCATTTAACTGTCCATAATATACAGGTATAATAATAAAAATATTTTATTCCATATGGTGAACTGTCAATTAGCACTTATCTCCCATAATAATTAGGTAATTTTTTCCTATATTTTCTGTGCTTTCTTAAATACTGAACACCTTTTTTTTCCTGGACACAGAGACATTTAGAAACTTTACTTTCAAAAACCTGGATTTTTATCAGAGAATAATTGATGTAAGGAAAATAATGAAAAGTTTTGTATTTCAGATACAAAGTTAAACACCTAATTCATTTCACAGAAAGAGCAAATCCTCCATTTATTTCTTGTTCTTGTTGGTGGTGTTGCCAATGAGGAAAACATAAACAGTTTCCACTCATAGTCCAGCTCTTTATCCCTTCCAGGCAGACATAATTTCAGGTTCCCACTGCATCTGTAAAATATGGAAGAAAAGGAATTTATTTCCGACTTAATTGTTGGTCAGTTTTTTAAAATCTCATGTTCATATTATATCATTTCTCAAATACAGAAAACATTTTAGTGTATTACTGGACACACTGGTGATATTTTTATAAAATCCCAGAAATGTAAAATGTTTGGAGGCCACTCGAATTTTACAAAAGAAAATCTGTAGGCCTTGGAATACAACCAAATTTTGAATTATCAGAGATCTAGAACATGGATCCAGAGCTTTCCCTCAGGTTCTCTTTCTCTGTGGATGTGTATGCTCTGTTGCTCTAGGTTCCTCTTTCTAGGGGAGTAATTAACCAGATACATCTATTGGTGTCTGTTATTTTCCTTTGCATGGGCATACAAATGCTAAGATGATCGGAGAAAATTGCCTGATATCAAAAAGAGATCATTCCAAGCAAACAAGGTATTTATTGACATTTTGCAGCCAATTATGCTCATTTGTTCTTATTCCTAGACCTCTTTATTCTTCTAAAACAAATACTGATAGAAGTTCTAGAAAGCATTTTCCATTTTTTCCAAATACCATAATGAATTCCTCCATGAGTCAAGAATTCAGATTTGCTCAGAAAACAGTGTTCTTGCTGCTACTGCAAATATTCCCAGTGCTGTAACAGATTTAGTAGTAACTCAAAGTGAACACTGAGTTTCAATGCCCTCTCTTTGGCTTTTTATTT
>PVKH010001273.1:0-31330 GCA_004027955.1 Chaetophractus vellerosus | reverse complement strand
TTTTTTACCTTGTAAGCTCTTAATTCTAACGTTATCACTAAATTCTGCCTTCAATCAAATCTTCAATAACATCTCTTTGTAAAATACTTTAAAAATCACTCAGACTTTAAAACAAAAATCTCTTGTGGTATTTCATTAAACTGTTGCAAACCCAGTTAACACAGTACGTTGGGAGTCTGTTTCATCTCTGTCATTCCATTTTAACTGATTGAACTGTCAAATCTGTCATTGCAGATGCCACGATTTTCAAGCAAAGCCCCATGATTGGTTATGAATGTTTTGTCAGAGGAAGTCACTCTCCTTGAAAATACTGCACATAGGTGCATAGGTTCATGATTATTAGAAAGTATGTTAATAAAATTTCTTTTAACGGCTAGCTGCCACCTAAAATATGCTGGGTTTTTTGTTATTTGAGTGTGTTAGAGAAGTTTGAGTGTTTTGTCAGTTGTGAGTCAGTTGTAGTTAGTTTGGGGAAATGTAGGGAAAAGAAGAGATTTTTTTTTTTAATGTCTACTTATGTATTTGAATTTAAGGTGAGTCTCTTGTAAATAGCATATAGTTGGGTTACGCTTTTTAATTGATTCTGCCAATCTCTGCCTTTTGTCTAAAGAGTTTAATCCATTTACATTAATAGTAACTACTGATAATACTGGACTTTCTTCTGCCATTTTGATATTTAGTCTTATACCTTTTTGACTCTCATTTCTTCTGTTAATGCCTTTCATATTTATTTGATTTTTGGTATTGTACCATATTGAGTCTCTTCTCCTTTCCTTCTCAATATATTTTTCATGTTTTCTTTTTGGTAACCATGGGGTTAAAATTTAACATTTTTATATACATAGCAATCATATTTTGGTACCCACTTAACTTCAATATCATACACTGTTCCTATACCCATCTTTTCCCCCACCTTTTTTTGTACTTGTTACAAATTATATCTTTGCACCTTGTATGTCCAAAACCATGGATGTATTATTACTTTTATTCACTTGCATTTTGCCACCTGTAAGAAGTAAGAACTGGAGTTACATGCCAAAAAATACAATATAATAGTGCTGTATTTATAAGTACCCATATGGATACCTTAACTGGAGGTCTTAATTTCCTTTTGCTGCTTTGATCCATTATCTGATGTCCTTTCCTTCAGTCTGAAGAACTCCCTTGAGCACTGTTTGTAGGGCATGTCTGGTGGTAACGAATGATAATGAAATCCCTCAGCTTTTTATTATCTTGGAATGTCTTAATCTCTCCCTTATTTTTTTTTGTTACATATCCCCCCCTTTCTGCTTGCTCCTGCTGTGTGTCCATTCTTCTGTGTTCTTCTATGTCTGCTTCTTGTCTCCCCCCATCTTTGCGGCGACGCGCCAAGTCAGCCCTCCGCGCAGGCGGCTTGCGCCACTTGTGGGTGGCTCCATTCTGTTTCATGGGCGGCTCCGCTCCATGTTTTGCGGGCAGCACAGCTCCGTGTTTCACGGGCCGATCGGCTCCGTGCTTCGCGGGCACTCAGCTCCGTGTTTCATGGGTGACTTGCCATGCCCGTGGCAGCTCCACCCTGCCCGTGGCGGCTTTTTGCCTTGCCCACGGTGGCTTTGCCCCGCCCATGGCAGCTTGCCTTTCTCAAGGCTGTCTGCCGGCTCGGAGAGGTCCCCAGGAACCAAACCCGGGGCCTCCCATGTGGTGTACTGGCGCCCTTATCCACTGGGCTATACAGCTGGCCCCTCTCCCTTATTTTTTAGAGAAAGTATCACCTGATCTAAAATTCTTCCTTGACAATTGTTTTTTCTCAGCTCTTTAAGTATTTCAACACACTGCCTTCTTGCCTCCATGGTTTCTGATGAGAAAACAGCACTTAATTTAATTAGGACTCACATTGCTTTTCTTGTGCAGCTTTCCAAACTCTCTACTTGCACTTTCCATTCGGCAGTATGACTACTATGTGTCAGGTGTGCACATCCATGTCATTTACTAAGTTTGGGAAGTGGTCTATCATTATTTCTTTGTATATTCTTTCTTTCCTTCTGCCACTTTCTCTCTTTCTTCTCCTTCTGGGACTCCCATAATGCATATATTGGTATGCTTGATGCTGTATCACAGGTATCCTAGGCTATTTTTCTTTTTCAAATTCTTTTTTCTTTCTTCCCCTCAACCTACCTCATTTCATTTGTCTTGCTTTTGCATTCACTGATTCTTTCTTCTACCAGCTCCAATCTGCTCTTGAAACCCTACTGGGAATTTTTCATTTCAATTATTTTGGTTTTCTACTCCAGAAGTTCTGTTTGGTTCCTTTTTAAAATTTTCTATCTCTTTATTGAGTTTCTCACATTGTTCATTCATTGTTTGTCTGATATCCTTTAGTTCTTTCTTTGTGTTTTCCTTCATCTCCTTGAGCATATTGAAGATCATGGGATTTTTTAAAAAGAAGCTTTAGCTTACATAAATGTGACATCAAAAATATAGGGGATTCCCATATACTCCTCTTCTCCCCTTCCCACACATTCCAACACTAACAACATCTTTCTTTAGTGTGATACATTTGTTACAATTGATGAACACATATTGAAGCATTGCTACTAACCATGAACTATAGTTTACATTATAGTTTACACTTTGCACCACACAATTTTATAGGTTTTGACAAAATGTATCCATCATTACAATGTCATGCAGGACAATTCCAATGTCCCCAAAACGTCTCCATGTTACACCTATTCTTCCCTCTCCCTCCCCTCAAAACCTCTGGTGACCACTGTCTTTATATCAATGATACAAGTACTTCCATTGCTAGAATAATAATAAGTCTATAATAAAATAATAATAGATTAATAATAAGTCTAGTTTAGTTCATTATTCATTCCCCAATCTGGAGGATTTGGGGATGGTGATGCCCACTCTGTTTCTGATTGAGAGGGGGCTTAGATCCCATGGGGCAGATGGATGGAACTGTCTTGCTTGCATTTGTAGCTGTGCTCTGTTTTTTGGGATAGGCATTGTCCACAACCATCCTTTTGTTTTTTGTCCTGGATGAGTCCAGTGAACTGGAGGGTAGGTGTTGCATCTCTGCTGAGATTCATGGCTCAACTGGCATTTGAACAGACTGAAGATTTAAGTCTCTGGGACATATAATTAACAAGTGTAGTGCTAATTATAGGTTCAAATAAAAAGGGCAAAAGAACCATGTGTAAGGAAATTATAAATGAGTCTAACTCTAATACATTGGGAAGCATATATTCCAAAGTAAGGCCCACTGACAGGGTGCCAAATTCCTGAGCTTATCTGCTCTGCTTATAGTGTCTAGATGTCTCTAGAGCCCTCAGGACCCCCACTATTTGAGGCAATGTTTATTGTGGCAGTCAATGAGATCCTGCTGAGACTTATATAAACATAACTCCTGGAATGACTTCTGGACTCACTTTCAAATCTCTTAGCCATAAAAACCCATTTGTATTTAATATTTCCCCCTTTTGGTCACAGTCTTTTTCTAGATGCATCACTAGTCTGTACTTGGTAATAATCCCTCTGTGCCAGAGAGGCTTATACCCGGGAGTCATGTCCCATGCCAGGGGTGGGGTTGATGAATTGCATTTATATGCTGAGTTTGGCTTAGAGAGAGCCCACATTTGAGCAACAAGGAAGCTTTCAGGAGGTAACTCTTAGGAAATATATAATACTAGGCTAAGTTTCAATTTCACAAGAAAAGGTTCTTTAGTACAATCATCAATATCAAGGCCCAGGCATAATGGCCTGTCCTCCTCTACTAGGCACTGCCTATGCACTCAGAGGATTCTTGCCACTCTATTACAGAATGGAGCAAGACTCCACAGGATGGGAATTCCGTATTCTTTCAGTTATTGTGTGAGTCTCCACCCACCAAAACAATGCCTCATGATCACTTGAACACATTCATTTGCTTTAGAGGCATGCCCCAGGTCCACACACATTCCCTCATCACTGACACCCTGCACCAGTAATCCTCCCCTGCCACAGTTGTGATCTTTCTGCAATCCAAAACCTCCCAAAAACAAAGCCAAAAAAAATCAAATCAAATTAAGAAAATAAAATAATAATAAATAATAAATAAAATATAAAAATAAGAAACAATAAAAGAAAAAATTTTATTCATTGTGTCTTTCATCACTGTAAGATCTGCTGTCTTTTATGTACAGTGATAATTTCTTCCATATGTTCCCCCAGTGTCTTGTTTTCTTTTTACTTTATCTTCAAAGAAATTTTAGGTTACAGAAAAGTCACATAGAAAACACAGGGGATTCCCATATACCCAATGCCCTCCCCTCTCCCACTTTCCCCTATTAATAACATTTTACATGTGGATGGTACATTTCTTACAAATGATGTACAAATATTGAAGCATTGCTACTAATCATGGTCAATGGTCTACATTATGGTTCCCATTTTGCACCATACACTTTTATAGGCTTTGACAAAATTTAAAATGGCCTGTATCCATTATTGCAAGATCATGCTGAACAATTCCAATATCCTAAATACGCCCTTATCCATTCTGCCAATCTGTGTCTCTTGACTGGAGAGTTTAATCCATTAACATTCAATGTTATTACTTTCAAGGTCTTAGTTACCTCAGCCATGTTTTCTTTAGGTTTTTATATATGTCATATTTTGTTTTTATTTCTCTTCTTTTTAGTTATTCTTACCAATAATCTTCCTTCCCACACTCTCCTCCAACCCTCTCTCTCCTGTTTTTTTTCCTTTCAACCTGAAGAACTCCCTTTAGTATTTCTTGAAGGGCAGGTTTCTTGTTGGCAAACTCTCTTAATTTCTGTTTATCTGTGAATGTTTTTAACTCTCCCTCATTTTTGAATGCCAGCTTTGCTGGATACAGAATTCTAGGCTGACAGATGTTTTTTTTTTTTTTTCTTTTAGCACTTTACCTATGTCATCGTACTGCCTTCTTGCCTCCATGGTTTCAGATAAGAAACCAGCACTTAATCTTATCAAGCTTCCCTTGTATGTGATGGATCTCTTTTCTCTTGCTGCTTTCAGTATTCTCTTTTTCCTGAGCATTTGACAATTTGAAAATTATATGTCTGAAGGTAGGTCTGTTGGGATTTATACTACTTGGAGTGTGCTGCCCTCCCTGGACAAGTATGTCCATGTCTTTCAAAAGATTTGGGAAATTTTCAGCCATTATTTCCTCCAACATTCCTTCTGCCCCCTTTCCCTTCTCTTCTCCCTCTGGGATGCCTATAATGCATATGTTTTTGTCTTTCATGTTGTCATTTAATTCCCTGAGTTCCTACTGGATTTTTCTATCTTTTTACCTCTCTGTTCTACTATTTGTCTAATTTCAGATATACTGTCTTCAACACCAATGTGGCTCAGTGGTTGAATGCCATCCTCCCACATACAAGGTCCCAGGTTCAATCCCAGCTCCAGTACCTAAACAAATAAACAATTAAACAAACAAAAAAGAAACTAAATAGGAAAAATAAGGAAAAGAAAAAAAGGAAACAAAGAAAGAGAAAAGACAACAAACAAAAACCAAACCAATAACAACAACAACAACAAACAAACAAACAAAAAAAAAAAACAGAAAAAACAGGCTTCCCTCTTAGGACCCTGAGAGGTTCTGTCTTGGGCTGCCAGTGATCATCAATCAATCACCCTGCCTCTTGCCCTTCACAAGTGAGGAACCCAGTTTTAGAGAATAAAAGAAAGAGTTTTAAAAAGATTTTAAAAATAACAAATCAAAAACCCTAAAACAAACAAAAAAAAAGCTCAGTCTATACATTCCCTGTCATAAGGTGCCAGCTGGCTACCTGACAACCAATGGATCACTTTCTGGATCCTTTCTCTTAGGAATCAAACCAGGGACCTCATAAATGCAAGGCAGGCATTCTTACACCGAGCTACACCCACTCCACAGGTTAGGTAGACTTCTGAAAGCTTATCTGGCTCTCCTCACCCCCTTTTCCTAAGGCAAGTTGGGCTTCTGTTTGCCAGCTATCTACTCTGGCTTCCTTCCCTCCTGGGCTGGTTATGCATGTGTCTCTGCCTACCTCCTAACTGACTTAGTTCTTTCTACCAGGGTGGCTGGGTATGACAGCCTGTCTGATCAGATCTCCCCTCCCCTCCCCCTGGGACTGCTTCAGTGCTTGCTGGGGTCTTTTTTGAGATTCAAAGGGCACTCAGCTGGCCAAATTCACAGAAGAGAAACTACTCTCTAACTTCTGCCAGACCCTTCTTCATCACAGGGAACATACTTCCCCACTCAGTTGGTTGCAGTGAGCCAGGGATTTTACCAAGGCTATTTGACTTGAGGGTGGGGTATATGTGCCATTCCCAGCCACAGAGGCAAGTAACTCATGTTTTTGTTTGACCTCTTTGTCTCTCTGTCCCTCTCCCTCCTGTATGATACACAGCATTCTCCTGGCATGCAGATTCCCAAAGCAGCTCCCTCAGATAGCTTTTTGCCCTACTTCCATTGTTTTTGTGAGGCACTTGAGCACTGCCTACTACTTCAATGCCATCTTCCCAGAAGTCCCCAAAGATCGTGTTTTTAAAGACTTTGTCCAGTAGTTCTACAGTTTGGTCTTCTTCGTTGATGTTTTCTGGGTTTTTATCCTCTTCCTTTGGATGGTTCATCATTTCTTGCTTCTTTGTCTTGCAATCTTTTCTTACACACTGTACATTTTAATGGATTAAAATATTAACTCTAAAATTTAGTCCTTGAGTTGTCTGTTTCTTGAGTTTGTATCCAGATAGTGATATAACAGTTTTTTGAGTGCCAGAAGCTAACAAAACCAAACAAGCCAATACAAAAACTACCTTTCACAGTGTTCACCAATTGGTTTTGCATTGACCAATGTGCTCCTTCTGAGTTCAACCCTTCTCTCAAGAAGGTCAGCCTAAGGTGAATGCAAAGTGCAGGATCCTCCTTGTCTTTTCTGAGCCTGAGTCTTGTCCTGTGCTTGTGCTTGCTAGTGGCCTTAGGAATTTCCATTACAGGAATTTGAATGCCTTGTCTACTCCCTAGGAAACAAACCTTCTCCCTCTCCCAAGTGCTCACCACAGGACTTAAAGCAGGTAAGGCTTTGTCCCAGGCTATCTAACTCAACTGTTTTGTATACCACTTTAGCTGTCCAAAGATGTTTTTGCCTAGAGGTAAAATTCTACAGGGTTTGGGGACAATCCAGAGAGATGATTCCTAAGTCAATCATTTTAGCCAGAAGGAAGGCAGGGACCACAAAGGGAGTGCTGGCCTGCTCTACACTGCCCTGGGGAGGGGCCTGGGAAAGGCCAGCAAAGGTGCCAGGAGCTTCCCCCATGGCTCTTTAAAGCTGCATTTTCTTGACTTGGCATTTGCCCAGTCAAAGTAGTCCTTTAATGTTTCCCATAGTTTGAGGAAGGATACTGTCTTTAAGTTTTCTCTGTCACTTTTGCCTGAGGTCGATTAGAACAATGGCTGCCCTCAAGGCCAGCCCCCCAGTGGTCTGAGGTAGCTAATCAGAATCAGTGATAAGTGATCAGACTGCACAACCCCAGATTTTGGTACACTAGGTCTTTATATCCCTTTATATCCCACCCTGGTACCAGTTGTACAGAGAGTGAAATTCACTAGTATTTGCTGCAATTTACTAGCCTCTTCCTTCCACTCTTTTCTGGATGCTACACAGTGCTCTACTAGATCCAGAGTTTCGAAATGTTGATCCAGACAGTTTCTGCCTATTTTACAGTTGTTCTGGTGGAGGGGCTGATTCCTGGAGCTTCCTACTCTGCATTCTTCCCACAATCCTCTCCAAAATAATAATATTTAATACTTATGTGTTTTGGTCAGCCACAGGCGTGCCTTTTGAAATATACCAAAGATTGGTCGGTCTTTATAAAGGGTATTTATTTGGGGTAGAAGCTTACAGTTACCAGGCCACAAAGCATAAATTTCTTCCCATACCAAAGCCCACGTGTTGGAGCAAGGTGGCTGCCGACGTCTCCAAGGTTCAGGCTTCCGGGTTCCTCTGTTCCTGGGGCTGCGTTTCTCTCCGGGCTTAGCTTCTGTTTCCTTCACGAGTTCAGCTGTAGACTATCGGGCGAACGGTTCACTCCAACATCAGAACTGCTTCTCAAATCTCCTTCTCCAAATCTCTGCTTCTCTCAATCTGCCTTTCTCAATCTGCTTTTCTCAATCTGCTTCTCTCTGCCTCTTGTCTAGCCTTTTATACTTGAGACCATGCCCACTGAGGGGTGGGGCTCAACATCTCACTGACGTGGCAGTTAACGCCCTACTCATAACTTAATCATGCCCAGATGAACAGATTAGTTTACAAACATAATCTAATCTATATTTTTGGAATTCATAATTAAATCAAACTCAAACCATTACACTTATGTAATACCTACTATTTTCCAGACAATTTTCTAAATCCTTTACATATATTAACTCTTTAAAATTTCATAGCATTTTATGAGGCAGGTACTCTTATCCCCATTTTACAGTCAGGGAAGCTGAGGCCAGATAGGTCAAATAATTTGTCCAAGGTCACACAACTAATGGGTTATTTTTTTCAATTAATGCCTTCAATTATAGCTCATGACATACAAATAGTCTCAGTTCTACTGAAATATCTGAAAAGTCAGCTCATTTCAACTGTGGTGCCTAGCAGGACTTGCCATTGATTTCTAGAGATTCATTTGTCTCCTAGTCATACTTTTTCTTGAAAAGTTCCTCTAGAGCAGTGGTTATCAACCTTGGTTTCCCATTGGGTTCACCTGTTGAACTTTGAAAACTGCTAAAGCCTAGCACCCCCAGAGTGTTATATTTAATTTATTTAGGGTGTGGTCTAGACATCAGGATTTTTAAAAATTCCCCAATAAGCAGCCAAGCTTGAGAACCACCACTGAGACTATTTGTTAGATTATTTGTTATTCATCTTTAGAGAGTTTTGAAGTTGGAAGTATTATAGTCAAAGAAAATAGGACATGCAAAGACTGGCATGAAATGGAGCTTGGAGAGTTCTAAGAACTGAAAGGTATCCAGCATAACTGGAACACAGAGGGGAAGAGATGAAACTAAAAGTGGGAACATAAAGTCTTTGTAGACTTTGGAAAGAATGTAAAGATTTATCCTCATAAAAACAGAAAACCACTAAATAGTTTTAAGCATGAGGGAGACACCAAGGATGGTTCCAGATTTCTCTTTGGAGTGGTAGCAATCTGACTCAAAGAGAGGGTCAGTCTTTGAGCTCAATTTTCAAGTGCAAACATTTTGTTTATTTAGATTGTTTATTTGGTTCAGTTCTGGAGATGACATTAGGCGGGAGTTAGAGGCCTCCAGACAACACCCATGGTGACTACCATGAAATCACACCTCTCAGATCTCTAGCAGCATGGAAAGTAATTGACAGATGTCTCCAGCTGCTATGCTCCCAATTGCTTACCATGTCAATAAAGAAGCCACACTACCCACAGGTTGCTCCCAACCAATGATGGAATACAACAGGGATACTAATGCAGGCCCAGTCCTGAAAGACTGGAAACATGATTGGTGATTTTAACTCACAGACTCCCCATCAGTTGTGTGGAAACTTTCTTAGAACTGCACTATGGTCTACCCAGCTTCCCTTCCTTCCCTCTCTCCTTTACAGGGGTTAGATCAGCATCTCTAAAAGGTCTCCCTGTTTCCTTCAGTCCCTCCTCTTTTCCCTAATAAATCCTTTATACATCTAATCCTGTCTTGGCATATGCTTCTCAGAGCATCCGAACCAACACAACTAGAAGACATAATCTAGGCCAGAGTTAGTGGTGGTTGGCACCAAGCACAAACTGATACCTGGCTTAATGAGATATTTTAAGTTTCGGATCCCACCTGCTTACTGCTGGAGACGGAGTTCTCACAAACTGCCATATTAGAAGGTTTCTGTGCCTGCAGTTAAACCAAGCCGGTGAAAGTAGGCACTGGCAGCATGAAAGTTGGGATGGTTTCCTTCAGCTAGTTTTAAAACTTTCTACAATTCAGATCATTTTCAAAGTTTTAGCAGCATGAGATTTTTCAATGACAGGCATTATAGCATTGCTATTTGTGCCACTATAATCAGAGGGGTCAACATTTCTACTGCTCACATCATATTTCGAGTCATAAAATATACAGTATGCTAAAATGTGGCAGGCAGAATTAGCCACAAAATTTTTCAAAATTTCCTGCAGAGACTCCAACATTGCACTCTTAATGAAAATGTGAGTAAAAGTTAGTTTAGCATTCATTTAACTTAAAACCATGACTTCTGGAGGAATCATTCTATTATACGATCAAATTTGGTGAATGAAAACCTTCATGTGATATAGGTATTCCATCTGGGAGCCACTTTTAAAAAAGGTATATTTTAGGCCTTTAGAAAACCCAATTTCTGCTCAATTCATGTTTCATAGGGGATCATTTTAAAAAGTCATTTATTTAGACCTTTATTTTCTCTCTGGGTGGAAGTCCATTTTGAAAAGCCACCATCATCTCTTATTCTTAAAGAGAAATAAGGCACTGAATTTAATCTCCCAAATGAGAGAAATGAAGGCAAAAATTTGACAACCAATGGTCCAGATGATTGCTAATGAGTTCTTTCTATTGAGTTGCATGAATAACAACTACATTTTAAAGCTAACTTTCCCCATGAGTGGAAAGCCATTTGTCTAACAAATTTCAGTGGTACCTTGGTGACACAGACAGAGAAACCTCTTATATTCTGAGCACTGGAGCCAAGGACTCTAGAGGAAGTTGGGGGTGGGGTAGGGGTTTCCACCTGCAAATAGAATGTGTGTTTGTCATTTCCTCAAATTTCTTGAGACCACTTAGAGGCTTGAAGGATGGTGAGCAAACTCTGAGGAATGGAGACTATCTTCAAAAGGTGCTTCTTGGGAGATTTAAGGGACAATAAGAAAATAATTTGTTGATTTGTAAGTTAGCTGACCTGGCTTTTGATCATTCAGATGGGACAGCTCTGCCTGGAAGGGATCGATCTTTTTTTGTTCCAATGACTAACACAGATATAAATCAAAGGAGGTGTTCTTTCAATAAAGGAAATACCAAAAAGGACAACTAGGCTTAATTAAAGTATAGCCCTTTGTTTCAAAGGCTCTTCTTTCCTTTGTAAAAGGAAACACACTGTCTGAGGAAGCATGTGCCAGGACTGATTGGACTTGGTTCTTCAACAAGAAAGGATCTGTCCCCATTCGGGGCAACTCTTGGGGAAGCCTTGAAAGGAATCATGCCTGGAGTCTCAACTCATCATCACAATCCTTCATCACAACATAATGAGTGTTATTACTTCCTCATGTGGCCTGTGGGCTTTGTTAATTAAGAATGGAAAGGTAAATAGTTCCAACCTTTTGCTTTTAATTAATCAAAAGAAGTGTTTTCCATCTTCAAGTTGCTGGGCAGCAAGTAAAGTATTCAGTCTCCCTTCCAATACCAAAAAGAGTTCAGTGAAAAAACGCAACTGCTGGCTTGAGATTGTTTAAATTACACAAGAAGGTGATTGGTTGTCTTTTTCTTTTCTTTCTAAAATTTAAATAAGTTGTATTGGCTGGACTGTTGCCCACAATGTAATAATATTCTAAGAAAGAAGAAAAGGTTGACCTATATCATCTCCTCACTGTCAGTAAAATGTTCTTACAGAAAAGGTCTGTATTTTAAGCTTTTCTGGGTATTTATCAGAATACTACACAAGCAGGAGGCCCTCAATTAGCACAAAGAAAGGACTGGGACTAACACTTTTTGAGTGGCTATTATGCCAAAACCTTTGCTCTTTTTATCATATTATACTTCTCCCTGTTCACTTGACTTACTAAAACACCCAACATTTGGGCCATTCTTCTACATTAAAAGATTCTCTACATTTTGAATAGAAATATATTACCTGGAAGGAAAATACAAGCCATTAACAAGAATTATACCTTAGCAAAGACAACAGTTCAGAGAATGAGCAGGGCGCTAGTATATTTTCTTTGGAGGGAAGTTAGGAAATTCCTGGATTGGTGTTGGCAAATAGGTTTTATCTATTAACAGTTTGCCAGCTATACACAATTAGTTTTAGCTGCTGCCTGGAACTCTGTTTTGAGAAAGATTCTGGGAACAGAGAGCCTAAGTAAGCTCTGTAGTAGAGAGAATTATAGTTGATTAGTGACTTCTGCCTTGCTGGAGGCTTCATGATGGTTGAGAGTAAAGAGTTACAGAGTCCTGCTAGGGAAACTCACCATATGCAGTTTTACTTTCCCCTTTGGTATGTCTTTCTTGCATCATGGGGCCAGTGAGGAATCAGACCATTCTGCTGTCTGGTTAATGAATACTCTGACTCCAGAGTAACTTGTGACCATTCTCCCAAGACCCATAGCACTGCTGAAATAAGCTGGTTTGTTTAAAGACAACATCTCTGAGAGCTAGATGATGATAATGCAGAGGTTTTTTGTTGTTGTTGTTGTTGTTTGTTTTTTAATTAAAAAAATTTAAGATACATCGATTACATAAATGTTAAACAAAAATTTTAGGGGCACTCATATGTCCCACCTCCCACACCTCCCACAACCTCCCACATATACATTCTTCATTAGTGTGGCACATCACCTGCAATAGACATACACATTTTGGGGCTTTGCCACTAAGCATGGACCATAGTTCACATTGTAGACCATACTTAGAGCAAAGGTTTTTGTTTGTTTGTTTGTTTAATATCAAAATATATTTTATTCTGGGCCTCTTTCAGATCTGATTCAAATTACAGTTGTCAAAGCAATGCAATGAAAAGGGATCTGCAACAACAACAACAAAAAATGTGCCTTAAAAGGATAAAAGGGTCATTGGGGACAAATCACTGTGATGTGGAACCAAAATACATCATTAAGTGTAATTAACATGGCCCAGGACAGCATCTATATCAGTCTTCCTTACACAATAATCATGAAAACTGAACAATAAAAGTTCTTTAACATGTACCAAAAAATGTCATGGGCTGGTTTACACTTTTACAACAGTTTTAAAGTTAACTGGATAACTAAAGAAATGATGCAGACATTTTAATCCAGTGCTATAGGTAGGCTCACAGAATCAGACCCAAAGGATTTGTAAAAATCAAAAAGAAAACATTAGAGCTACAAAGGCAGGAAAGAAGAAAATTACTTCTGTATTCAGGGATTACAGAGCTACAAGATTAGAGCAAAGGTTTTTTAAACGTTTTTGTGTCATGGAATCCTTTGGCATTTTGGTGAGGTCTGTGGAGCTCCTTGTCAGAACGATGTTTTTAAATACATAAAATAAAGGATTACAAAGGAAACCAGTTATATTGAAATATAGTCAACAATTGCAGGGGAGAGACACTAAAAACTAAAATATACATAAAAAATATGGACTTTAAAATTCATCTGTTTAATCTGAAACCGTGAAGTATGACCATAACATGGCAGCAGAACACAGTGCCCAGTACTCGGGCTTGGGTCACCGTGAGAGGTGCAGCCGCAGGAGCCTCAGCTGGTTTGAGAAAGAATTCTTTTTCCTTTGGGTCTGCTAAGAGAACTGAGATTCCAGAAAGATGTCAAAATAATAATATTGCTGGAGCCTGAGGAAGATCTCAAAATTAGTACAGCAATAGTCCTAAGAAGGAAGAGAGAACAGTGTAACAATGACAAAACTGATGAAACCTTTATGTTGTTGACATTTTAGAATAGATTTAAATGGGCTTCTAAAATGTCCTTTAATTATTGTATCTTTTAAAATTTTTTGTTAGAAATATGTTAAATTGAACATTAAGCACAGTACAAATAATTGTGGTTATTGCTGTCCACATTTAAAAACAAATCAAACAAAACCCTAAGCACTGAGAATCTCTCCTTACTCCTTAGAGTTCTCTGAGTCCAAGCCCAACTCCTCCCCATCCTCCTCCTCCTCCTGAACACAATGGGTGACAGGGAGGAGTAGGAGGTGGGAGAGATCTTCCCTCCACAAGTTAAGCATTTGCTTCCTTTTCTGTTCCAGGAAGACTGAAGAGGAAAAGCCATTGCCCTTAGTTAAAATCTTGCCCTTATCCCACAAGGATATTGTGATGGTGAGGCTAATGTGTCAACTCGGCCAGGTAATTGTTTCCAGGTGTTTGGTCAAGCAAGCACTGGGCTAATTGTAATACAAGAACATTTATGGACTTTGGTCACCAGTGAGTTTACTGCGTGGATGGCTGATTACATCTGCATCAATCAGGGAGAGCGCTGTCAGCAATGGGTGACACTTTTATCCAATCAGTTCCCCTTAAAAGGGGAAGTGATTTCAGCATTCAGAGAGAATTTCCCAGCTCATCTTTGGACAGCCAACTTCTCCCAGAAACTCATCAAGGACCTTCACTGGACTTTTATCGGAACCCCTGGTTTGAAGCCTGCCTGTGGAACCTGGACTTGTACATCCCCACGGTCACGTGAGACTCTTCTAAAATCTCATATTATTGACAGATATTGCCTGTTGATTCTGTTTCCCTAGAGAACCCTGACTAATACAGATATTGTCTCACTTGTCCATGAAAGGATTTTCACAGTTGACCACAGTACAGTTCCCAAAGGCTATGTTACCTGTTTTAAGGATCACAATATATGGGGCACCAACAAAATGGTCCTGTCAGCTCTATACTAACATCAGCCCGGTTTCTTATCCTTTCCTTCAGTTTGATTTGATATAACGATCAGGCCGATATATGAACAAACAAACGCTTGAACCAAAAAAACATGCATGTTCTAAGAGTAATCAATCATGTTCAGGCATAAAGCAGCCTAAATCCAAGATCCCTCTGCAAGTGCACTCAGATTACTAAGAGAAATTTTAACATCTTTCCCAAGAAGAGAATCTTTATAATCATGCACAAACATCCAAAGAGAAGAGGCACTTCAATATCTCTGCTCTGTCCCCAGCTCCTCTTATGACCCCAAGATGCTCCCACACTTCCAGGCATGCTGTGCAGACCCAACCACATCCAGGGACAGCAGAAGACCTGTCTCATCCTGAGGTCTCTTTTAAAGAGTGACGATGTCTTTCAAAGAAGCTTCCCAGCAGCCTTCCCTTCAGCTTTCATTAACTAGAATCTCATCTCTTGTTTATGCCTAAGCAATCCCTATGATAGATAACGGAAAAGCAATGACCCATCAATGTACCACTGTTGCCAAGGAATGAGTTCGTGTGAGGGACCTCACCCATGTGGTCTAGCTGCAAACAAAATTGAAGCTCTGTTAGCAAGAAAAAAAGGAGAGAAATGGCTGTAATAGCTGTTGTATAGGCAACCAATTATGTCTGTAACAAATGGAGATAGTAATACATTTCCCACAGGTTTGAGGTGAGGACAATATTTAAAAGTATCTGGGCCAAAGAAGGCATTTTGTGAATATTATTCTTCCTTTCATTTTCTCCTTCTTTCTCACTTTTCCTCCAATTTTAGCCTGACCTTTTTCTCTTTATCATTTACTGGTTTAAAGGATTGAACCTACAGAGTGTTAGCCAGCAGCCTGGGAAGATTCCCGCGGTGCTCACCCTCACCCCTGTGTGGACAAACTGTAGGTTATCCCCCAAAGCCACAGGGCTAATGTCTAACTGACTTCTGGCCATTCCAGCTTGCAGAACATTTCAATAGCATAGAAGATCTAATTAGCACCAGCCTGGTCCTTGTGAGCATTCTTTACACCACTTTCCAGTTAGTCATCCTGTACAGTCAATCCGGGGGCACTGTATAGTAACTTCAGCTTTTCTGTGTTTAGCCATCACCATAACTTACACCTACCATTTTGTAGGTTTATTGTACAATGAAAGTGATTACAAGACAGTTCAGAATTTCAATTAGAGCCCTGTACTTCATATGCACACATAATTTCATGGAGAGAATTGCATAATTAACACTATGAATACAGAGATTTCAAATTCTAAGTGTATTGAACTACAGCAAAGGGAAAAAAAATTATTTTTTCCCTTTGTCTGGCAGACTTCTGTAAACTGACTTCATAGGTTCAGGAGGTGGCTTTGCCCAATGTAATAATGATATAAATAATAAACACTTATTGTAAGCTTATCATAAGCCAGGCACTTTTCTATGTGCTTTATATTTATTCATTTATTTAATCTTCACAATAATTCTGTGAGGTAGTTGCCATTATTAACCTTTCTTTTTAAGTGAAGAAATTGCTATACCTAGATTAAGTAAATTACTCAAGATCACAAGTGCTAAAGTTAAGCAGTTGTACTCCAAGCCTATTCTCTTAAACTATGTTGTAATAAAAACCCAGTCTTAAGGGAGAAATGTTTATGACCTTGTAATTGGCAGTAGATTCTCAGATATAACACCAAAAGAATGAGCAACAAAAGAAAAAATAGATAAATCAGATTTCATCAAAACTTAAAACTTTTGGGCATCAAAGGACATTATCAAGAAAGTGAAAAGACAACTTACAGAATGGGAGAAAATAGTTGTGAGTCATATTTAGGATAAAGGTTTAATATACAGAATATATAAAGAACTTCTATAAATCAACATTAAAAAAAACAATTAAAAAGTGGAAGAACGACTTGAATAGATATTTCTCCAAAGATATTCAAATCACCAATAAGCACATGAAAAAAGTGTTCAATATCATTAGTCATTAGAGAAATGCAGATCAAAACCACTAGGAGATATCACTTCACACACACTGGGATGGTTAACATTTTTAAAAATGGAAAATAACAGATATTCATAAGAAAGTGGAGAAATTGGTACTCTCATACATTGTTGGGAGAAATGTAATATGGCAATTCCTCAGAAAGTTACACATAGAATAACTATATGACCCAGCAGTTCCACCTCTAAGTATATACCCAAAAGAATTGAAAGCAGAGACTCAAACAGATACTTACACACCTATGTTCATAGCTGTATTATTCAAAATAGGCAAAAGGTGTATCACACCCAGAGGAACAGACCAGTTTACAAATATAATCTATATTTCTTTATGGAATTCATCAATAATATCAAACTGCCACAGTGACTAAGAAAGAATTCATAACAAACTAAGCAATGTGGGGTCTGCTGCTCTAAATAGCTCTGCTACTCTCTCTCCTGGTTTCTTTTTGTCCCGAGCAGCAGAAAAGTGAATTTCTTTAGGCATCAAGATATACGACCTCAGTAAAGGACAGTTTTCTGCTGAACAAAGATATGTCACTATATTAGAGTACAGACTAAGTTGTTGTAACAAAGGGACTTTAAAAATAAAATAGCTTTAATAAGAGAGAAGTTTATTTTTTCCTTCTGCTCCATGAGGCTATTCTTTATTTTATTCCTCCATCACTTCCCACAGCAGGGGACCTAACCATTTGTCCATGAACCCTTGGGAAGCCATGCATAGAATTCAGAGAACCTGTTGAACTTGTTGAAATGTTAAAGCTTTATTTTCACTAACCAGCAGTCATCTGGCACTGGAATATTCTTTGTGAGAAAAATTTTAACTATTAATTCAATTTCCTTAATAGACATAGGGCTACATATGCTTTCTATTTCTTTTTTGTCAGATTTGTGTTTTTCAAAGAGTTTATTCACCTCACCTAAGTCATTGAATTTATTGACATAACATTGACCATAATATTCTTGTTATCCTTTTAATGTCTGAAGGCTCTCTAATGACGCCCTTCTTTCATTCCTGATATTGGAATAATCTGTTTTTCTTGAACAATATTTTTAGAGTTTGTAAACTTTGTCTTTTCAACAAATCCATTTTTGGCTTTGCAGATGTTCTGCATTTTTCTATTTTGTTGCTTTTGCTCTCGTCTATATTATTTCCTTCTTTCTACTTACTTTGTGTATAATTTTCCTTTTCTTCTATTAGTACCTTAAAGTGGAAAATAATGGCATTGATTTTAAACCTTTTTTAAAAAAATTTTATGCAAGTATTTAAAGCTATGAATTTCCCTTAGTACCACTTTACTGCATCCCAGGAATTTTGATATGTTGTGTTTTTGTTGTAATTCAGTTCAAAATATTTTCTTCTTTTCCTTGTGTTTTCTTCTTTGGCGAGTCAGTTATCTAAAGTGTGTTGTTTAATTTCCAAAGATTTGAGATTTTTCTAGATATTTTTTGCTATTGTTTTCTTATTATATCCAGAGAACATGTAAAATTTTTATCTTTTGAGCTATGCATATTCTGCAATTGTTTGCTGTAGTGTTCTTTAAATGTCAATTAAGATAAGATGGTTGAAAGACTGGTTCAGATCTTCTATATCCTAATTTTTGTCTCCTTTATCAATTACTGAGAGATGAATGTGTTAAAATCTCCAACTATAACTGTGGATTTGTCTGTTTCTCCTTTATTTCTGTCAGTTTTTGCTTCATATATTTTGAGGCTCATACACATTCATAATTTTTGTGTCTTCTTGATGATTTGCCTTTTTATCATTTTGATATGTCATCTTTTACATAGTGATACTTCTTGTCTTAAAGTCTAATGAGGGAAGCAGCTGTGGCTCAAGCAATTGAGCTCCCATTTACCATATGGAAGACCCAGGTTCGATCCCCAGGACCTTCTGGTAAAAAAAAAAAAAAAAAGAAAGAAAAGAAAAAGAAAAAAGGCATCCCTGACCTGCACTGAGGGCATGGAGAGGCACAGGCCCCCGCGAAGCAACACACCAAAAAAGACAATGACACAGCCAGATGGGGGGGGGGAAGTCTAATTTGATATTAATATAGACACTCCAGTTTTCTGTCTTCATGTTCACTGATCCTTCTGCAGTGTTCAATCCTATGTTAAGTTCATCTAATGAGTGTTGGATTCAGATGATGCATTTTTCAGCCCTAGGATTTTCATTTTGTTCCTTTTCACAGTGTTCCGTTTATTTTCTTAAATACTCAAGCTTTTTACTTATTTTATACCATTGTTTCCAGCAAATTTTAAAATTATATTTTTAAATGGCTGTTTTAAAGACCTTGTCTGTTAATTACCCTAATTGAGTAATCTATGGGCCTGCTTTTATTGACTCTCTTTTCTTTCGATTATGGTTATCATTTTCCTGCTTCTTAGCATATTTCCTAATTATTTGTTTATATTCTGGACATTGTATATAAAAGAACAGTGGTGACTGAAGTATAGTATTTTATTTTGTTTTATTTCCCTGAGAGTGTAAGCCTTCTCTCTATCTGAAAATTAGGATGAAGCACTGATCATTCATATTCCTTTTAGAGGACCTGGGCCTGGATTACAGCTTTAGATAGATTGGAATCGCCTGTGATTAGTCCAACTCCCAACCCCCTGAGTCACAGACTTTTTTATGTTAAAGTAGCTGAACTGGGAGGGGGTTGGCTGCAGTTTCTGATATTTTTGGCTTATCTCTGGATTCTCAGAAAAGACCTGGACTCCAAACATCCCAAGAATGCATTAGACTAAGCAATTTCTCTCAGCTTACCAGCCCTACCTCCACTGTTACTTTCTTAGCAAAACTCATGGTAGGGGGAGGGTAACGGGGATGAAATGCTGAACCCAGTAATCTGTCCCTGTGGTTGGGGCTTTTTCAAACTCCAATTAATCCTGACATCCCCACTTGGTCCAAGACCCAACTTATTACACCTTGACCCTGTAAAGTTTATCTTTTTAGCAGATCCACCCATAGCAAGATCAGATCCACCCACAGCAAGATCAGAAGCTGCCAGAGCCCTCTGCTCATTTATAAAGGGTTCCTTTGTCTTTGGAATTCAGTTATCAAGGCTTCCTTAGATGAACATGACCCCTTACTAGCCCTATAGAAAATACTGTTTTTCTAGGTTTCTCTTGTAGTTTCCATGGGAGAGAAGGTCTCTCATGGCCTTCTACATCCTACCCAGAAACTGAAATTCACAAAAGCATGAGCTATTAGCCATTATTTTAAACTTCTTCCCAAATACAAAAAGTAAAAAAGGTAGAAAATCAGATTTGTGAAGAACAGCAAGAGTAATTCAATATATTCACAAGATAAGCTTGAAAGACTAATAAATTTAAAGTAAATTAAGATAGGTGGTATGACTTTAAGCATGAACAAAAAGGACTAAGAGAAGTAAAACATTAATTATTTTAATTTTATTATTCAAAAATTCTTCTTGGCCTGACAAACATACATCAATCTTGCCATCAGGAATAATTCCACTCGCAGCTTTCTCAGGTCTGTGTAGTCATTTTTCTTTCTGAGGTATTTAAGTCTTGTTTAATGGGTAAACTTGCAACTGGCATTAACCTGTTTTTCAGCCTAGAAACAAAAAAGGTTTTATATAAATTCCACATGGTTTCTGAAGTTTTTCTCCAATAAGGATTCTGGTAATGAGCTTCAATACAAGGCTGTGGCACAGTGTTTGAGACTAGCAATTTTGACACAAGTTCTATCTCTCTACAGCCACTCACCCTTTCCAAAGGTGTTCAGCTATTACAATGTTTGGTCCTTGATGTAATTCCTTTCCCATGTTTTTCCCACAATCTTTCTCTTTCTCTCTTTCCTACAAACATCCAAACTCACATGCCCATACTCAGTGTTTTACAGAAAATCTCTATCATTAAGACAAGTTTAAAAGTCACAGGCTTACCACATTATAATATATGAAATGTGAAACATGGTTTGTGGCCTATACTTTCATGTCAAGAAATCCAGACTTATGCTGTTTTAGAAATGACTTGTGGTTCAATTACTATAAAACAGAATTTTGACAGAAAGCTTTTATTTTGCCCTAAAACATAGTGTGGGTCAAAAAAAAGTATGGGTCAGTTCAGTCCAAAGGAAACAAAATTCCTAGCCCTCTCTTTCAACTTAATCTATTCTGCTTCTAAAGAATATGTTCTTACTGAATATGCCTGGAACATCTTCAATATTAACTCTAACCCTATTTAACAAAGTAGCATCATTTTTGTCAAAACCCCAGGAGAAGCTGTGAAATAGGAAAAGTCTGTCTTCAGTGTCCCCTGCCTACTACCTTGTATCTGCCCCCCACCCTGCTTTATGGATAAGGTTCTAGCAAGGCAGTGGTGATATGTGACTAGGAGCGTTGATTTTGGAGACAGATATGGGTTAGAATTTTTGTTACTGTCTATGTGGTCTTCAGCAAAATAATTCAGCCTTTAATGCCTCAGTTTCTCCTTTCACTTAACAAATATGTATTGAGCAATAATTATATGTCAGGCACTCGGCTAGGCACTAAAGCTATAGCAATCAAAAAGATGTGTGAAGTCCTTGTCGTTCCAGCGCTCAAATGGTGATAAGAATATATATTCCAGGATTTTTTAAAGGATTAAACAAGTATTTCTTAATTCCAACTGTACATTAGACTCTCCCGGGGAGCTTTTAAAAATCTGATGCCCAACAGCCACCTACTCCGAGGACCAATTAATTCAGAATCTCTGGAGGGGAGAATTAGATGCTGGTATTCTTCAAAAGCTCCCCATTGGATTCTAATGTACAGCCGGAGTTGAAAAACACTGAATTAAATGAAGCATAGCACATAGTAAGAAGTCAGTGAATTGTACAATAACCTTTATAAACTCATAGTCCCATGGGATCTAATCAAATTGAAAGTAACAGCAAATTTTCCAACAGGAAAATAAAGCTGAAACTAACACAAACACTCTACTCAGAACAAAAATTCCAAAGAGAGAAGGGAAAGTTGTAGGGTATGAGGTCAGAGAAGTCCAAGGATGGGAACAGGAAGGTGCAGATCATATACAAGTGATATGATATGACTTATGCTTTTATAGGATTCACCTGGATGCTATTTGAAGAATTGACTGGAGGCAAAAAAGACAGAAGCCTGGAGGCCAGTTAGAAGACTATTGCTGTGGTCCAGGTAGGTGCTCACCGGTAGTTTGCACTAGAGTGGTAGCAGGGGAGGTAGTGAGAATTGGTCAGATCAAGGCATCTCTTGAAATTAGAACTAACAGGATTTGATGGCATATTGGATGTAAGATGTGAGAGCAGGACTCCAAGGAGTTTGGACTGAGCTAATGGAAGAACTGAGTTGCCATTACCTGAGGTTGAGAAGTCATGGTAACTGCTATAATTAGTGAGTATGCTATTGTGATAGGAAGGAAAAATCATCAGTAGACTAATTCCAATTCACACGGAGTTCTAGTGACTTTAGATAAATTTTTCCTTCACTTTATTCAACAATTTATTGAGTCTACTATGGTTTAAGCATTGTGGTATATGCTGGGAATCCAAAAGTATGGTGACTTGACCCAAGAAATTTAAGGGACAGTACAGAATGAAACCTAAATGTGGCCTTGTTAGCATCAGAATAAATGACCTCTTGGGAGATTTGCGTAGACAAGGAATCCTGCTCTGATGTTCTAAAACTAATTAACTGTCCTCTTACTAGTTGTGTGATCTTGGGCACATTATTTAAACTTTCTGGACCATAATTTCCTAAATAATCTATCAGGAATAATGGACATTCAATAGTTATTAGTTCCTTCCTACTCTAATACTTGAAGATTTTAAACTGCCCCAACTGCAAAGTCCAGGGATAGTCCTGCCTTGTTCCTCTGTGAAGGAAGACTCTGTATGGATGGTTTGATATTTGGGTATTTCTGAAAATTCCCTTCTGAGATGGGACACAGTCCTTGCCACCTCCCACACCCCCCTCACATACACAATTTGGTCCCTGGCCAGGACTCAGATCAAACTGCTCAAGGGATATACATCAAATCTACGCCCAAAGCAGAGGCTGCTAGCACCCACAATGGAAAGGAGAATTGGGAGCAGAGGGACAAGTGTGGGATTCTTTTTTCCTTTCAAACAATACTGAGTATCTACTATGTGCCAGTGGAAGTTTTAGGTCCTGGCAAAACTGTTGTGAACAAAAAATGCAAACGCCTCTGCCTTCATGGAGCTGATTTTCTAATGGGGGACAGACAATAAATAACATACATTTCTAAATGTCAAGTGAAAAGTGTCTAAATTAGAGACCTTGGCTCCCACCACAGAGAGAAACCCGTGCTACCTCAGCTGAGACTGTAGTTTGACTTTGATTTACATTTGCATCAGATATAGTCATTTAACTGTATGCGGTTTGTTTTCATCTTCCTGATTCCACTTGTGTCCAGTTTTTAACCATTGTCCTGGGTTTCTGATTTGATCCCTTAAGCTTCCATTAACTTTATTGAGACAAAGCTCAGAACCTAGCCATGATCCTAGCCCTTTCCTAAGTGTATGCTGTTGTATCCTGAAGCAGTGGTCTTCAAATGTCTTTCCTTGTTTCATCCATTAAAAGAATGTGAAAAACTATGGATGCCCTTGCATAGCTTTCCATGAAAATTTTTCATCAAGTTAATAGTATGAGATAATATAGTTTCTGTGGTATTATAAAAACAGACCCTATTTTTAAATGCTACATCACTTTCAAATATGTCTTATAAAATTGAAACTCCATAGTAATGTAATATACACCATCATCCATTTTATATATACTCTCCTTTAACAGTCGGAAATTACACATTATTACCTTTTGTCCTTGAACTTGCATTTCCATTTCACTTCCTCTTATGGAATTTTATCCTAATGTAATATATTCTATATTCTGTTTTTCAGAGGATTTTATCAACTTTCATCATAGTTTTCTGCCACAAAATATGTATGTATATACATATATATATATATTTAAATTCCAGTGACCATTGTGCTCTAAGTTTTAAATTTTATTTCTTCCAGACGAATTATAAGTATTAACAGTACAAAATTAATCAGTACAACATAAATATATTATGCATTTTGATAAATAATTTTTGAAATACACATCTTACTAAGAAATACAGGGCTTTTGTTTCCAATTAGTTCATGTATCCATGGATTAATATTACTTACTGCTAGAATGAGATGCCTTCAGCGTCAATGCTACTCCTATTTTTCATTTGTATTGATGAATTCAGTGAGAACCCTTATCCTATTAATAAATGTATGAGAACTGAAACGGTTTTGTTAGAATGTCCCTCGATTATTTGAACTCCTAATTAGTTATGAGTTCATATAATTTATCAAATTCATATAAGTTACCTATTCTCAAAAATTATTTTCAGAGCTCTGTCATATAACTAGGATCCTTTTAAATGTTGTTGAAAGCAAATAATGGAAGGCCAGCCTGACTTGCAAAAGACTCAACAGTCTTAAAAGTCATTCACTTTCTTAATCGCTGAACAGTATTCCAAAGGAGCTTTACCAAAGCTTAGCAAATGATCATGAATAATGCTGCTCTTTCACCTGGGGGCACGTAGTTTAACTCTGTAAACTCAGAAAATCAAAATAGTATTACTTTCAATCCACCTTTGCCATTATTCATTTTTGCCAAATCCTAGAACTGCGGACTTAGTTTATTAAATTTGTGATAAATATTTTTCATCCAATATAATCAGCTAAGCCAAGCCTTTAAATCAGGTACCCATATTAGATTTACTTCTAATAAATAAATAACAAAGCCCACCTTTCTTTTTAAATTCAAATAAATGTGTTAATATACATTCTTGTTGATAATCATCTTACTTCTGAATTCTAATCCTAAATGCTAGATAGATCAGACAGAGAGATCGAAAGAGAGAGAAAGAGATAAAGATAGAGGGAAAGAAAATTAGAGGAATAGCTAGAGAGAGAGAGAAAGAGAGAGAGGGAGAGAGAGAAAGAGAGAGATGCCCAGAGACTTGCCCTGATTTTGTTACTTGGATGAAATAAGGTGTGATACCACCTGCGATATTGCTAATTGATACTTTCTGTGGTGGTCATAAACATTGATCACCAAATATTTCTGGAGATCTGCCTTCCAACACATGGGACAATTGGACTTCCATGCTCCTTGAAGGCAGATATGAAGGAGGAGGTGAAAAAGGAGAACTGACATGATATCTCAACTAACAAATTTTAGGAAAATACAAATTAAAATTTAAGGTCTGAAAAATGATTCTGCCAAAACTATAGATGCCTTTGTTTACCTTGGAAAATCGATGTGTTCTCCAGGAGTATTTGTACCCAAATTTGAAGACCACTCCCCTAAAGGAACCAGGTAAGAATGAGGGGCTTTCTTGTATCACACAAACAAAACGGCTTAAACTCCTTTAACTTTGTTTTGATACTTTTATAACTTACGTGTGGCACCAGGACGTATGAACAGGTCAAAAATGCCAGAACTAGCATTTCAGAATAATTTCTTAGTTAGGGTTAATGGTCAGGAATGAGTATAGCTAATGCTGAGATAACAAATAATCTCTAAATATCAATCTCTTAAAAAAAACAAAAAACTTTATTTCTTGCTCACCTACCTGTCCATCCAGGGCCTGCTATGCCTCTGTTCCACACATCATTACTCTGAAATCCATGCTGCAGAGGAGTTTTGTCAGTTGTCATGGTAGAAGGAGAGAACTATGGAGGATATTACTTCCATAACAAGTGCTCCATCCTGGAAGTGACCCACATCACTTCTCTTGAAAATCACTGGCCAGAACTAGTCACAGGACCCCACCTAATCAGAGAGGGCCAGAAGTAAAACTCCACCATGTGCTTGGGCATGGGAAGAACCCGAATAATTGGTGAACAGAACTCATGCCTTTGGTCACAAACAACAGAAACAAACACTGACTAACTTAAGGAGGTAAAGGGATTCTGGACTATTTCCCCGACCCACCACCACGCCCTAGAACCCAGCTTATATCTCTGTCATAGCTCTTGTCACACAGTATTGCAAGTACCAATACTGCAAAGACTTATCTATCCCCTTTACTAAACTAGGAACAAGGAGAGGGCAAGAATTGAGCTTGTTCCTGACTCACGGCATTTGCACAGACTGTTCCCTCAGCCAGAACACTTGTCCCTCACTTCACACAGCTCTTTCTCTCACACCATTTAAGTCTCTGCTAAAACTAGGCTTCTTCAAGGAAGCCACTTCTCTGAGCAGTGAAAATGACCCCAGATCCTTAACCCGTTCCTTGACTATTTTTCTTTATAGCACTTACCATTACCTGACATTACACTATATATGTATTTGTTCACTGATTAACTCACCAGTGGAAAGTGTGTTCTGAGAGGAAAGGGACTTCTGTATGTGGTTTCTCCTGTATCCTCGGCACCTGAGCAATGCCTGTTATAAAGTAGAGGGACAACTTGTGGACGGGTTGGATGAATGAATGCTGTGCCAAATCTGACATGCCTACCAGAGTACCAATATATGCATATATGTATAAATAAGTGAAGTGATGAACTGTGTGAGAATCACTTGAGAAAGATGAGGAGCCTGGACTATTTCCCTGACCCACCACCATGCCCTAGAACCCAGCATATATCTCTGTCATAGCTCTTATCACACAGTATTGCAAGTACCAATACTGCAAAGACTTATCTATCTCCCTTACTAAACTGAGAAGGAGATAACTTGATAAAGATGCCTGGACTGCAGAGGGGGTCGGGGCATGAACAGAGCTCAGGAGAGGCTTCTGCTCTGACGGGAGAATGAGAGGAGAGGTCACAGCCTTGGCTTTAAAGCCTTTCTTGCTTCCTTTGCTTCCAGTGTTAAGGCTTATGGAATGAAGAAGGGGGGAATGGAAAACAACCAGAGGGTACAGCGGATATTTGGAGATAAGACACTGGATCGGAAATAAGTGGAAAACTTGCAGGCAAGGAAGGAACAGAGCACACCAAACAAAGGTTGCTCAGCATGGATCTCCAGATTTCCTCTGGTTCAAACCTTATGTTTAATCATAGTGAGAATTTTGCCATTTGTTCTCCTCTTCACTTTCCTGCTTCTGTTCTGAACAGGGGCTTTAGGTCACCTAAGTACTTCTCAGAGTGGTAGCTCTTAGAAGTCAGGTCTACGGCTTGGAGATCACTCTTCAGAGCATAGTTCTCCCAAGACTTTGCAGGAAGAGCTATCTTAGTTTCATAGTCATTTTTTAAAATAAAATTGTATTGAGTTATATAATTTATATAGGAACATACATAAGCAGTAGGTGTATAGTAAAAGTTGTGAACTTACAAATGTGCATATCATCATACAGGGCTCCCATACATCACCCTACCACCAACACTTTGCATTTGTTACAAACTATGAAAGAGTTTGTAGGAAGAGCTATCTTTTAGTTTCTTAGTCATTTTTTTTTTTAAAATAACACAGGGCCATTCATTTGTACATTTTTTAAAAATATAGAACAATTTTTAAAAATCATTCATAATCTACCACCACCCAGGAATACCACCGTTAACATCTCAATGCATTTCTTTCAATCTTTGTTTCCAGACAATTAAGGCCACATTGAACATATAACTTGCAATTTTGCTCTTTTTGTAAAATATTCTCTCAAAAGCTTTTTCTCACACCATTATAACTTATTTGAAATCTACGTTGTTTTTGCTGCAGAAGAGTCTACATCTATTTACTCATGCTCCCATTTTTTAGACAATACTTTCCTTCAAGTTTTGAGTACTCTTGGGTACTGTGCTGCCTGAGGCAAGTCCCCAGGTGGAACGGAAGGCACGAGGGCTGACAGTACTACCATCCCAAAAGGGAAACTTGGCAAACCAGGAAAGTGGGTGATGGTGAGGGGTGGGGAAATACAGATGTCATCTTGGAGTCTTACCACACAGAGCTTCAAGATCTGTGAGTTGATTGTCATCTGTTTGAAGACTGGTAACTAACACCAAAACAATTAGGATGATAAAGCTGAGAAGGTGGGAGGAAGAGGAGTAAGTTAGTTGTACCCTGAGGTATCCAATTAGGGTTATAAGATGTTACCTTTTCTAGTAGTTTGGTGTACTACTGACTTCAACCTTGGAGGCATTCTTCACGTTTCTGAGAACCAATCTGGACTGGGTGTGTCTTGAGAAGACTTGAACACCACAAAGAAAGAGCCACAATGCCATCATCGTCACAATAATTGGCCCACATGGGCTTTAGGTTCTCTCTCTGAATCCTCGCAATTTGCTACTTAATAGTAGTTATATTATAGCTCATGCACCATTTACACTGTTTTTATTGTGTGTGGGTTTTTTTGTCATCGTTTTGTTTTATATTGTATTAATAGCTTACGTTAGTTAGGTCTGAGGTCTGTTTTTGTAGGCCTGTGAGTTAAATATGGTTTTTATGTTTTTTTTAAGTGTTGTGAAAATAAGAGACAAAACAGAGAATAAGAGGAGACAGAGACCATATGTGGCCCTTTACAGAAAAAGTTTCCTGGCCCTCATGAAGGAGATAAGTAAATCCCAAATTTCAATGGCTTCAATAAGATTTTCTTGATATATAATAGCCCAACATATGAGTTCCTGGTTAACAGGAGGTTTTTCTTCACATAGATTCAGGGATCCAAGTTTCTTAGATCTTGTGGTTCCACCATCCCCTACAGCCTCCATGTACTCTTCATCCAGGGGAATACTGGAGAGAAATACAATGGAAAAATGCACATCTGCTTCTTAAAATCCCTTCCCAGAAGTGATACATATTGGTTTACTTTTTTTTTATTGGTTTACTTTTAATAGCAAAAAGCAGCCCCATGGGTCACGTATGGGGCCAGAGGACCGGGAAATGTCAGCCCTGTCTGCCAATCCACACTCAAGGACTCTCCCTCTTCCACACTGCATTTTCTTTGGAATAGGAGTCTCCACTATAGGAGGGGAAGAACACATTTTTGGTGGACAGATAGGTTTCTCTTACAAAATTAAATTACATATGTACATGTACTTTGTGAGTTTTTAAAGTAACTATGCCCTTTACAGATGTTATAGTAATTATTCATTACAATAGAAATTCCATTTTTTACCTATAAGAAGTCTGCCTATGAGGAGTTTTTCAGAAACAAATTACTCATGTAAGGAATGGGAGTAGGCTGTAATTTACTACAATTAAGGGGAAATCAGACAAGTGTTACTAACTCGCGGCAACACAGAAAACATCCCAGAGTCAGGAGATGCCTGAAGCATCTCCCCTCTGCTCCAAAGACTTTACCTACAGTTCTCCCAAATGAGAGTGTCCCACCCTTTCTAAATTACAAGAGTAGAAAATGAAAGATAAAATCCCCCAAATTGTTGACACTCTAATATAATATATGTATATATAACTCTAATATAATATATATATATAACTGCAGCTCTGCACAATTCTTCTTTTTCACATACTACAATTATCCAAAAGCATTTGACTAATGCTTGGGTAAAACCGTGGTGCCTTGCTCACTCAGCTCTTCTAGACTAAACAAGGTATGCTATTCCAGAGGCAGATGATAGTTGGAAAAATCGTTTGCTCCAAAACAGCTACAAATCATCATACCTTCATAGCTGTGGTACAAAGTCTCCTTCCCTACATGTAATTATGGCTAAAACAGCCCTTCCATTATAGAAGGCAATCACAATTAGAGGGTCCCTCTCACTGCTAGAGCTGTACCGACAATGCATAAGAAAGTTTGAAAATCAATTGTGTGCTATAAATGCAAGGAATTAGTATTTGAATATTTTTTAGCACCGGTGGTATGTGTTGGAAATTTCTAGGTTGAAAAGATCAGATGCCTTTACACTTGCCCTCAAGTGATTGCATTTTATGGCAAAGATACTAGGGGAAGTAAGGAAGCCCAGGAAACTATTCTTATCCTGTATACTGCAGAGTGACAAATCAATTTTCTCTTGTGGGGTGTGGATTCAAAGCACCCAAAGAAGCAGCAGTCTAAATAGACAGCAGGAGAGAAAGAAAAGGAAACTGAGTCACAAGGAGAGTGGGATTACTAAGAACCTAAACCTGAGGGTCTGTTTTCTCTAGAACTACTGCTGGGTCTGCTTCTGGAGCTGCTATTATAGCTTGAGGATTGAACAATATTCTACAGAGTGGATTGAAAAAATATACATGAATAGTGGGTGTTTTACTAATGTGAAGTTTTTCTTATAATATTAATATATTTGTTTGAAGCTTGTGACATTCTCTTACTCTTTTATCACTTACAGTTGCTTTGATACTCATTGTGCTTTATTCATCTAGCATTTTAATATAGTAAATTCTAAAAAGATGTTGATTTTTATTGATGTTTGCATTTTGTAATTGTAAAACCAATTCATTCTCCTGGGAAAAATTAAAACTCTAGGAAAGATTATAAAAAGGAAAGTGAAAATCTGTGGATCTACTCACCATCCTACCACCCCTCAATTCCATTCCCCAAAACTGGCCTTAGGCAAAATTGGAGGGTGAACCAATTGTCCTGGGAACTCTTCTTTCCTATTCTAATGTCTCATCACTTCTCAGGATACCTTGTACCCTAGCCCTACCTATTACCTTGCCACTCATAGGCCTTCTCTGCCTAGACCATGATTCAAGGTCAAGAATTTATCCTGTGCTCTGTCAAATCTTTCAATGAGGCATACCAGTTGATGTTAGGCTGTGAATGGATAGACTTTCATTGGTAGATGATCTTTACTGAAAGAAATTTTCAACTTAGAAGAACTATGTAATTAACTCAGAAGAATAAATCTGTAATGGTAGAGTTTACAATGGATAGTCAACAAACATTTATTGAGTGGTTTCTACATGCCATGCACTGAGATTGGAAGAAACCAATTCCAACTATGAAGAGATTCCTGAGACTATTCCAGAAAGGCATGGCATGACTAAATTTGTTGCTGAGAGATGGAGGAGAGGGGAGATGATCCAAAATATAGTAATGAGCTCTCCACAACCTGAAACTCATGCCGTCTTTTTGTTTTTAGTTCCTAATGAAAAATGTTGCTTTTTTCAATCTGTCACAGAACAGATGGAGCCATGATTTATGAGTCACAGTTTTTGAAGCTAATTTAATAGTCAACCATGCTTCATGCTCTATCACGTTTCCCACATTTGCAATATTTTTTTTTCTTCTGGGACATTTTTCACAAAGAGAACACTGTGATGTTGGGATGCGAGAGGTGGGAAGCACTATAAAGTAAGGGAACTAATGATATTGCAAGGGGCATTTAGTCATCTAACAAATATTTATTGAGTCCCTCAGTGTGTCAGACACTGCTCAAGGGACTAAATATCCTATGAACAAGTCAAAAAGGTCCTTGCTATGTGAAAGAGAAAAAAAACAAGAAAATAGGTGAACAAATAAATAACAAGATCATTTTACACAGGTACTTTGAAGAAAAAATAGAATAATGTTATAAAGAGTGACTGGAGAGGGCAACATTAAATAGTATGATCAAGGAATGCCTCCCTCAGGAGGTGCTATTTAAGTTGAATGCCTAAATGATGGGAAGGAACTAGTTCTCCAAAAGTCACAAGGAAATGTGACCCAGGATGAGGAAATAGAAAGTACAAAGGTTCTGAGCTGGGAAGAAGTTTGGGATGCTCATGGCGCAGAAACAAGGCCACTGTGTTAGAGTTAGCAGT
>PVKH010001272.1:0-31323 GCA_004027955.1 Chaetophractus vellerosus | reverse complement strand
TGAGTGCCTCTCTCCCACGTCTGAAGGTCCAGGGATCGGTTCCCAGTGCCTGCTGAAGAGAAGACAAGCAGACACAGAAGAACATGCAGCGAATGGACACAGAAAGCAGAGAGCAAGCACAAGCCGAGGTGGGGGGAGGGGCAGGGTGTGGAATAAATAAATAAATCTTTAAAAAATAATAATACAGTGGTACTGTGGGGAACAATTAAATGTCTGGAGCCTGCTAAAGAGTATTAAGTGCTGGTAGTTTCCCTCTCAGGTAATTGCTTTGAGCCATAAAGGGACAGTTAAATAAGCACTTCTACTTTAATATCATTTTCAAGAGATAAAAAGGGTTCTAAAATTCCGTATTGTCTAAATTTGGTACTGCTGTTTGGGAGATGAAGAAACTTAATGGTCGTGTGCTTTTTAAAAGGCATAATTGCATGCTTCAAAAACTTTTTTAGTTAGAATTTCTATTGGGATAAATTGTAGAAGTTCCACAATGAAGGAGATTCCTTTCTAGCCAGATGTGAATGCTTATACAGGAATTGTGTAATCCATGCAGCAGAATTCAATGACAAAGCTTCCAAGTGTCTAGGTTAATTTTTATCCAGTGAAAGGAAAAATTTTCCAACTTGTGACAGTAGTTAAGGCTGCCTTCACTGTAAAAAACTAGAGGATCTCGATTCATCAATTGGTTGTCCATTCTCTCTTCTGGATCTTTCCCCTCTGCACTTAAACATGTTTGCTTCTCTCCCATCTTAAAAATAAAAATCAAATGTTTGGGGCTGGCTGTATAGCCCAGTGGATAGGGTGCCAGTTTACCACATGGGAGGCCCCGGGTTCTGTCCCCGGGCCTCTTCTAACGGGTAGACTGCCTCGAGAAAGCAAGCCAACGTGAGCGGGGCATGCTGCTGCACGCAAAGGCAAGCCCCTGTGGGCAAGCAAAAAGACAAGCCCCCGTGAGCAAGGGCAAGCCCCCACGAGCAGGCAGGCCGCCTCACCGGTGAGCTGACTCGGCAGGTCACCCCAGCAGGGGGAGACAAGCAGACACAGAAGAAGAGAAAAATGAACAGAGAAAATGAACACAGCAAGAACAAGCAAGAAGGGGGGGATGTATAATAAATAAAATAATAATAATCTTTTTTTAAAAAATCAAATGTTTTTTTTAGCCCCTGAATGTTTGTATAGTTCTTTTCCCCCTTCCTTTAAAGTCAACTGCAGTTTGGCCTGTTTTTTTTTTTTTTTTTTTTTTTCTTTTTAAAACCTATTTGCTTCCCATTCAGTTTAAACACTCAGTGATCAGGCTTCCGCCTCACCTCCATCCCCCATCCCACACTCCCTGAAAGTGCTTCACTGGGTTCTCAGATGGCGCCATAGTTGTTGCTCATGGATGCTCTTCAGGTCTGCCTTGACCTCCCTGTTGGCTTTGTTCTGATCACTTCTTCCTCGAACTCCTGTGACGTCTCTCCCCTGGTTTTCCTTCTACCACCTGGTCGTTCCTTCTCAGTCTCCTTCGAGGTCTTTAAATGTTGGGGTTCCCTAGACTTCCCAGGACAGAACTCTTTTACATATACTCTAAGATATGATGCCAATCATTCCCAAGACTTCTGCTTCTGCCTTTAAACTACCCAATCCCCCAAATAGCTCTGGTCCACAGCTGTCTTCAGGACTCAGACTTCTGAGGCCCACTTGGCATCTCTTCTTGAATATCCTGTGTGCACTTTAAACTCATTCTGTTCAAATCATCTGTCCCCACCACATTGGCTCTTCTTCCAGTGTTCTCTTCTCAACCTAAGTGTTAAACCTAGAAACTGATGCCTGAGTAAGATCCTGGAAGCAGACTGTCTGAGTTTGAGTCTCTGCTCTCCTGTTCATTAACTGTATCGTCATGGGCTAGATTTTTAACCTCTCTGGACCTCAGATCCTTCATCTGTGAAATGGGAGATAATAATAGTACCTACTACACAATTTTATCATGATTAAACAGGTTAACTTTTTTACAGCATCTTGATGTGTGTTTACCTTGTACCTGTTTTAATACATGTTCTACATAAATCATAACAGCCCCCTTGTTTAAAGCCATTCAGTCTTCCATCGTCCTTAACGTCCAAATTCCTCAACTTATCTCTCTAGATCCTTAATGCTCAAATTACTCAACTTTCTAGGACCTGTATGTTCAGCTTGAACCTACCTCCCATGCTCAGCTTTGGGCAATGGAAACATCCTTAAAAAAAATCTTGTGCTCTCATGTTGGAGCCTTTCACATGCTCTTCCTTCTGAAACGCTTCAATTCCCAGCCCTTTTCACCTGGATAACTCCTACTCATTCAAGTTTCAACTTGAATGTCACTTCCTTGGAAGTGTCATTCCCAGACTAGTTAGTGCCCAGCTATTAATCCTCACATCACCCTATAATTTCTTTTGCAGAAATAGGTATTTCATTATAATGTATTCTAATTATTTGTCCAGTTCTTCCCTTAAACAGTAATCTCTGTGAAAGAAGGGATTGTTTTTGTTTTTAACTTCTCAACCTCATTGCTTGGTCTATCCTATGTGCTGAACAAATTAGCAGACAAGTACATATACCCAGAGTATCTTGGGAAGAGCTTGTATTGAGTAAATAAAACATATAAAACATGAACCAACAGACTCTTTGGGATCTGTAAAAGAATACATATATACAGCTAGAAAATTCACCATCTGACTTCACAGGAGAAAGGAATATAGAATACTTCATAGCATTGCATTTTGAATCCTCAATAATGGGCTTCATTGCAGATTCAAATGGCCAGCTCTCAAAGCAGAAGTAAGATTCTCTGGGTCTGTGTTTCTCAACATTCCAAGCCCATAGCTCATTCTGATAAAACCAAACAGTGCCGTGCCCTTACCCTTAACCCCACTGCATTTGACAGTTTCTCTGTAGGGTCCATCTACTGCATATTCCCAATAGGCAAGGTTTATTTAGTTTTCATTAGTTACTATAAAAGTGAATGTTTTTTCAAACTATGACCTCCCCAGAGTCAACCATTTTACCCTACCCACATCCCATATCTCCTAAACACTACATTTTAAAGTAAAAAGGAACACATATTTCCTTAATGAAAGAATATGTGCCTGAATTGTGTGTATTTTTCACTTGTAGACATGTTCTTATTCCCAATGCAGCTATTTCCCTAACGATTGTGACTTCTAAACTAGGTGCAGTTACATGATAGACAATGTGGTTCTACTGATGAATGGTGCATTGCAAAAAAAATCTGTGAAAGAAATTTTGATGAAGTGCCACCCATTGGGCAGTTTCATGGAAATGGAAGCGGTCAATATTGCAGAAACACCCTCGGATCTCTTTAATGCCATTCTGGTTGAAACGCCATTAGGTATGAGTGCATAAGCAATTTTATAGCTGCCTATGTATGTTATCAAAGTCATCAGAAAATATACTTTGAATTCATTAAGAATATAGTGTCATATGGATTCTTAGAAGTGGAAAGGACATTAGGGAATCATCTAGTTCATCCCTTCATTTTCCTGATCAAGATTAAAGAAGCTTACTTGGGCTTAAACATGTGCCATTTGTAGCAGCAAAAGACTTGGAGCTCATCTCCCAACCTCTAAACCTTTGTACTTTGTGCCATGCCATGGCAAATAAATGATAGAATTGCTAACTTTTCAAAACCTTAATTTGTTAGCTGGGTTTTATGACTAGTTCCTTTTTTTTTTAAATTTTTATGGTACTGGGGCCAGGGAATGAGCTGGGGACCTCATTTGTGGGAAGCCGGTACTCAGCCACTGAGGCACATCAGCTCCCCTGAGTTGGTTTCCTCGTTTATTTTACTTGTTTGTTTATTTGTTCTTTATCTTTCCACTTTAAACTTTTGTCTAAATAAGGTTGCATAGAGGAAGCAATTTGTTTTAGGAAGTTTAGGAATGGTATTCTGAGATGCTCTAGAGCATATGTCACAATGACCTGAAGCAATGATAAAATAAATGTTAATTTTGTTATGATTTGTCACTGAAAATAGTTGTACATTCAAAATGTTAAAGCAGAATTTCATAAGCATTACTTAACATTGTCAAGAACTCTGGATAGTAGCGATTCAGTATAGATCACTTGTCAAAGTAGTTGCCCTTTAAAACAATTTTTTAAATCATTAAGTATCCAACACTTAGATGGCATAGCATTGTGGAAAGAGCCTGAGTTCTGAAATTAGACAGCCATGGATGTGGAGCCAGGCTAGTGGCCTGGGCAATTCAGTTTGCCTCAGTTTCCTCATTTTAGAAATAATATCTTACTGTAGCATATTTTTGAAAACTAAGACAGTTTTCCTACAACTCAGTGCCTGGCACATTGTATGGCCACAAATAGTAAATGTTATTACTATCTTAAATAATGGAGGGACTTCAAAAAGTAGGCCTTAAGTGAATAGTTCCAAGGTGTTGTGAGGATTAAATCAGCCAACGTGTATCCAGTGTTTAGTGAAGGGCTCCTCTTATCATTACTGTTAGCCCAATCCAGTCTGGATTGCAGCTCCACAGTCTTCCAGTCAGGAGTGAGATCAAGGTGATGTGTTCAGGAGACCTTTTTTCACATTTTATAATCATGCTTTTGATTAGATATTTCATATGATGACTTCTGCTTTCAGCTCCATTCTTTCAAGACTGCATGTCTGAAAATACTCTGGATGCATTGAATATTGAAATACTGCGCAATAAGCTGTACAAGGTAACTGATACCCCAAGTATGTCTTTAGCAATATATCATAACTAGAGTTCTTTATTAATAGTTACTTTGCCCTTTAGCCAACTTAAATGATTAAGCTATGTATATTTATAATATAGCTCATATAATCCTCTCCTGTCTTCTTAGTTAAATGCATGCATGTCTTTTCCCCCAACTAGCAAGATTGAGAGGAAATAACATGCCCCATTCTTGCCTGTATACCAAGCTCCTTGCACAGTTCCTGGAATATAAAAGGTGCTGCTTGGATGGATGGGGGGTGGGGCTGGTGAGAGATGATCCATTTTAAAGCAACCAGCATACAGAGTGAGCCTTCTTATGTTCTGTTCATCTCTGTCCTTGATCATCCAATCAATTCTCTAGATCTTCCAATTCAGCTGCTCACACACTTTTAATCGGACAGAATGCAGCATGCTGGGATGATCATCCTGTACGCTAAATCATACATACTGCTTTCCATAATCTGGCCAACTATCTGTCTGGATTGTGCTGCCACCATTTGAGTAGTTCTATATCTTAGGCCAAGTGAAATATGTCCATTTTCACTCATCCTTGGATTATCTCAGTAATTGAATATATACTACTATATATATGTGTGTGTGCACATGCACGTCATATGAAGGGACACAAGTTCTCTCAAAAGCATTGTACCTCAGGCAGTTTTCCTTTTTATATAGAGATTTGTGAGCTCAGAGTTGGCATCCCTGAGATATAGCTAACAGAAGGCATTGTTCTAAGCAATTTAAACACTAACTCACTGTACTCAGCAAAACTGTGAGATCTGAACTATCCCATTCATCCAATAAGGAAACTGAGGCATGGAAAAGTAAGGTTTACTTATCAGAAGTCTGTTGGCTACCAAGTAATAGAGTTGAGATTCAAACACAGGAAGTCTGGTCCTGCAGCTCAACTCCTGCCTTTCCAATATATCCCATGCTCAAAGCCATCCCAAGTGGGTCTCCTAGGCAGTAAGAGATTAAATGTCGGCATAGAACCAATTATTTGATGAGCTTGATTCTGGATTCTTCCCATAAAAGAGCTCAGCATTCCTGCTAAAAGAGCAAGACTTAGTCATGTGGAATAATCCATGAGCCATACAGAAAAGGGCTTGTTAAATAATTATAGGGTATGGTAAGTACAATTAAGTTTATTCTTTTGTGGAGTTCTTTGTTAGTCTGTGCAACATGTTGTAATGTGGAAGTTTGTACCAAACGTATTATAAAATATCTCCCTATGGGTGAAGGATTTCAATTTCCATTAAAACATTTAATAAACCATGAAAAGCTGATCTAGAAACTTCCAGAAGGAAAATATTCATTTTATTCTTTTATGGTTTTCTTTTTAAGTCTTACCTTGAGGCGTTCTATACATTCTGTAAGAATCATGGCGATGTTACAGCAGAAATTATGTGTCCCATTCTTGAGGTAAGAAAGAGTCCTTGATTTTTTTTTCTTTTATGCCTGATAATGTGCTTAGATACTTTCCACTTATGTAACCCTAATTTCTGTTTTCTTTAATCTTAGAAGCTCCTTTATTTAGAGATAAAAACAAGTAATGTATTTTATCATGTAATTTGATATCTTTAGTTAAAAGTGAGATGTTCCAAGTTTTATACATGCAAGAATTATTTTGGAGTTAGGAAAAAATAATGCTTAAAGAGTTTGATCGTTATTCATTTTGATGTATAACAGATTATAGAAGCCAAATTTTATATACTATGAGCAATTGGACTATAGACATTTTTTTTTAAACCTGGGCCCTTGTATATGGGAAGCAGGCACTCAACCACTGCGCTACACCCTCTCCCTGGATACCCCTTTTTTTTTTATATATCCCCCCCCTTTCTGCTTGTTCTTGCTGTGTTCATTTTTTTGTGTTCTTCTGTCTGCTTGTCTCCCCCCTGCTGCAGCATCCCACCGAGTCAGCTCACTGCGCGGCAGCCTGCCTGCTCATGGTGGCTTGTTCTGCTCGCAGGGGCTTGCCCTGCCCGTGGCGGCTTGCCCTCTCGAGGCAGTCTGCCCACTCGAGGAGGCCCCGGGACCTGAACCTGGGGCCTCCCATGTGGTAAACCAGAACCCTGCTAATTGAGCTACAGCTGGCTGCCTGGATACCCTTTTAATAATTAAATTCCTTCCAATAAGAGTGATAAGCTCAGTGACTTCTCTAATTTTAAGAAAAGCCTGATAAGCATTACCCTTTAGGTAAAAAAGAAAAAAAAAGAACCTGAATAACTCCATCTATATATATTTTAGCCTAATGATCTTAAACTATGTATAATATTGGTTCCCCTCAGAGCATCTAGCCGTTAAAAATTTTTCAGTTAAAGATTCTTTGCAATGCTCTTTTGAAACTCTTAAAGCAAAAACAATCACTGAAGTAAAAATCTTATCCCTGGAGAACTCCAAGGAATATTTTATCCTCAGATACATTACACAGAAAGTAGGCATCAAATAAATAACTTTTTTTTTGGCATGTTGAACGTCAAAAAATGAGGCTTTTTGACAGATTACATTTATAATGAGTAACATAGTGACTCTATGAAGCTCTCTTCTTCCTTTTCATAAACTTAACAACTAGTCATACTGTAAGAAGTCACATTATCTATGGCTAAGATGTATATTTTCTACCTGGCATAATTCCTGTGGTTTAGAAATGGTTTAGGGACTTTATACCCACAAAATGTGACATAAAATTATGCTAAAATTCATAACTTTACAAAATATATACAATATAACACTAATAATGGCTAACATTTATTATGTGCCAAGTACAATCCCAAGTATTTCATATGCATTAATTCACTTGGACCTCAAAACAACACAATGAGATGACTATTTGTATTAGTCAGCCAAAGAGGTGCTGATGCCAAATACCAGAAATCAGTTGGTTCTTATAAAGGGTATTTATTTGGGGTAGAAGCTTAGTTTCCAGGCCATAAAGTTTAAGTTACTTCCCTCACCAAAGTCTATTGCACATGTTAGAGCAAGATGGCTGCCGACGTCTGCCTAGAGTTCAGGCTTCTTTGGTTCTTCTCTTCCCGGGACTCCATTTCTCTCCAGGCTCAGCTGCTGTGCTCTTTCTCCACAAGGTCAACTATAGACTGTGAGGCTCTCTAGACTTTGCCTCTCTCCACAAGGCCAGCTGTGAAATGTCAGGCAAACAGCTCATCTCTTTTCTCAGGGCCTTCTCTCCTTCCTCATGACCAAGCACCTCTGTGTGCTTGCTTCCCCGGGCTCCAGCATTAAAGCTCAGCATCAGAACTCCAACTCTGTCCTTTGCCATGTCTTTTACCAAGGGGTGGGGACTCAATGCCCTACTGACAAGGTACAATCAAAGCCCTAATCATAATTTGATCACACCCAGAGTAACAAACCAGTTTACAAGCATAATCCAATATCCATTTTTGGAATTCATAAATAATGCAAAACTGCTACACTATTCTAGTGTCTATTTTTTCAGAAAGTATAACTGAAGTGCAGAAAAGGCTAGTAACTTACCTGATATCACACAGCTAGAAAATCAGGTTTTGAACCCAGGAAGCCTGGCTCCAGAGTCTATATGCTTATCTAATATGGCATATTACCTTTACAGTAAATTGACCATTCACAATTCTTTTGTGTAAAATAAGTGCCAATTCCTAAGCAAGATCATAATGCATGTACTATAAAAATCAGAAATAGAATAGAATTGTCTTTGTAATTCTCAGTGATGTAAAGGACAGCACAGTATTAGAAGAATACTTGTCACTGAGAAGAGTTGATCAAATTACTGTATGACAGGGTTCTCGTTGCCCCTTTCTCATCCCCATGATACTAACACATTAAAGTTAATTTTTTTCCAAGCAGAATTAAAATAAATCCATTTAACTGTCTTTATACATTTACATAGAAATATCAGCTACACGTGGCATGCAATTATCTTTCTAATGATATGATCAGAAGTGGTTTGACTTTACACAAATATTCTATATCTTGTAATTACCCTTTTTATTTGTGCAACTGCAGAGCACTTAAATTTATACAGTTCTATGTATATTCACATTTAATCTCATTTGACATGAGACTTGAAAAGACGTATTATGGTAGAAAAGACAATATGGTAGAAAAGAACATTAACCTAAGCTTGCATGAGAAAATTTGACCTAATTACAAAATTGTAACTTCATATGAACTTATGTTCAAGGCAAGTGCACTGAAGTACAACTGTTTGCCTTGTTTTCCACACAGTGAAAAATAGACACAGAATGTGTTTTATCTCTACTGGTCAGCACACACTGCTAATAAGGCTGGGTTTGATTGCACTTCAAGTCTCTGTCTTCCGTTGCCATAGACACCTCCACCCACTGGCTCCCACCAGGTATATCCTTCCTCATGTAAGAAACTGGCAAGAATGTGTGACCTGACCAGCTCAACTCTGTCAACTGATGATTTTTTAAAAGTCACTTCATGAGTCAACAGTACGTTATCTCTTGCAACAGCAACAAAACATTAAGTCATGGTTTTAAAGTGAATAAGTATTTGTAGGGAGAAGCAAGAAAGGTAAAAAGGGAAGGACTGAAGACATCCAAGTTACAGTGTGTCACTCAGCGTTCCAAACCTCTGCAAAGGATATAGGGGTTAAGTGTGACTACTACTTTTTTTCATTTACACTCTATTACATTCAGGTGTAGTGTCAAACTATCCGCTATTATAGTCAGGTGTAGTGTCAAACTATCTGCTTATGGACTTTTAAAGAACAGTGTAGTTCTTATACAATTCCAGAATTAAAGTTCTTCTCCAGAAGAGAATGCACATCAAGAAATTCTAGACTAGAAGGGGAGGAGCAAGCTAGATATAGTTATAACAACAGTTATAATAAAAGGGGAATTAAAGTGTAATAGAGGTTCAAAGAAAATCGTATTCATTTAGAGAAGAAATATGGCAAGTTATTGAAAAGATGGCATCTGACTGAGCCCCTCAAATGCAGGTAGGCTTTCAATATGCAGAGTTATGGACTGGAGTATGTTCATTGTAGACATGGGACAAAACACAAGGATCTGGAAAGTATATGGAGGGTTCAGCTAACTATTGCATCAACCAATTAGGTTCTTCATATTTTCTCCCCAGCTACCTTTCCATCCTTTCTCCAGCTGTTTCCCAATATTTGAGTTATGAACATCTCCCCAAAATGTCATGCATCTTCTTGCTAAAAATGGTCTTCTGCCTTGCATGTCTGCAGTGTTGCTTGCACTGCCCTATTTCTCTCCTTGCATCATAAGATCTTAAATGTAAAAGCACATTCAGGAACATCTAGCCTGATTACCTCCATTATTATTCCTCCCACTCTAATTATTATTTCAAGGTTTCTTGAACTAAGGTTTCTTATTGCCATGAAATCTCCATCTTGCATTTCTTCACTCATCCCTAGAAGGTCTAAATTTCCTGACAAGACTGATTATTCTCAGTAGCCAGAGGCAGCTGCCTTTACTTCCAAATAAGAATAAACCTGTTTCTGGTTCATCCATAATTTCCATGAAATCAAAAGGATCAGATGGAACTCGCTCTCCTTCTCATAGGAAATACCTGTTCTAACAGAAGCCAATAAAATCTGTTGCAAGTCTGGTTATATTACTGGTTAGTCAAAAAGTAAGCAAACTTAAGAATATTTTAGAGCAGTTCTTTTCCAGCATATGAATTATCTTGGAATTTTGTTAAAATATTGTTTCTGGCTCAGTAGGCTGGAGTGGGGCCCAAGACTCTGCACTTTTAACAAGCATCCAGGTGATGCCAAAGCTCCTGAACCATGAAACACCTTGAGTAGCAACATTATACAGAATACTGGCATAGACTGTTCTGTAAATGATTTAGTAAATAGTTAAGTTCTTTCTATGTGTCAGGCACTGGAAACTCAAAAAGGAATGATGGGGGAGTGCCTGTTTCCCATATACGAGATCCTGGGTTCAATCCCCGGTACCTCCTTTTAAAAAAAAAGAGTCATGGTCCTGCAAAGATCAACATCTATTGGGGGAAGAAACGCATACAGATGTAAAAATACATCAAATGGTAAGTGCAGAGTGCTTCAGGTATATGGCAAAAGGTTACTTAGCCAAAGAATACTATGGCAAACATCCATGGTGAGCAGGGCAGGAGCCCATGAACAATAGACAAAGATGGAATGGTCAGAGAACCAAGAGACAATAGAAACATGGAGACCAAAGGAATAGAAATGGAATTTTGAGGAGTGACTGGATAGGTGAAGAAGAGGTGAGACCTCAACCACCCGGTATGGTTTTCAGCTCAGAAAAGACAGCCATGAGTGCATGCTGCCGTACTCTAAAGATCCTGTAGCCAAACCACACCCCCTTACAACTAAGGGAACTGAGGCCCTGAGAGGAAGATAACTTGCCCCCATAATTGCCCACAGAGGAAAAACCATGAGAGTACAAGCAAATGGTAGGCAGCACAAAATTTCATTCTAGTCATTGTTAAAATTATACTAAGAGATATTGACATGTATGACCAGCACTTTTTGCTCCAAAACCCCTGCTAGGCGTTTTTGCTTACGTTTTTCTACTCCTTGAATGGACCCCACGAGATGTTAGTCCCACTTTTATGGAAGAGATACTTGTGACTCCAGTGGCCTATGTGACAGACACATAATCAGCTAATCACAGGGTGCCTGGGAAATACTGTAGTGGCGTTTCAAGAGTCATAGGCCATCATCTCTGCTGTGTGCTCCTTTTCTGGCAAGTTAAAGTTACTCCATCAGAAGAGGAAAACATTAATAACACATGTCTGTATTATAATTAGACATAGATCCGGAAAGGAAAACAAATCACTTCAGAAATGAATTTGCCTACTTGGGGATCTGTCTATGGCGTTTGGTAGATGATTAGATTTCACTGATTTTTATCTTTGTAAATTCAGTTTGAGGCTGACAGACGTGCGTTTATCATCACTCTTAACTCCTTTGGCACTGAACTGAGCAAAGATGACCGAGAGTCCCTCTACCCGACCTGTGGCAAGCTCTATCCTGAAGGGTTGCGTCTTTTGGCCCAAGCAGACGACTTTGAACAGATGAGAAGAGTAGCAGACTATTACGGAGTACGTGCTTATAGTGGGCTCCCTAAATATCTTATGGTCCCCAAATGGCATGCATTATTTTATCACGTGTACTTTAGAAGTCACCCATCATATTTACACTTCTTATCTAAAGCAGTTAAACTGTTTTAAGGTAGCTATTACTGCTTCTTCCAAAGAAACATTTAAAGTTTAAAGCACAAGCTGGTGTTTATTTTTTCTCTCTCTTTTTTTTTTTTTTTTTTTTTAAGGTTCCTGCCAAGTAAGTACTTGTTTAAATCTCCAAGGAGTGGTCATTTGAGCACTTCCTTTGAAGTGCTTGATAAAGCAAGTTCCCCAAGAGATTGCTGCAGTGTTCTGGAAATACGAGCTCATGTCAAAGTTATGTAAAAGAGTCTGACCCGGTAGTTCTTTCAAGTGCCCACTGGGTAAACAAGGTTAGGTACAGAATGTCTATGTGGACTACAGGGGAGAAGATGGACATATCAGTATGTACTACTCCCTTTGCTGAGTGGCCAGAAATAGGGAAAAGAGAGATGGCCGATTATCTCCTTCTACCCCAGCTTCCAGCTGCTCTTGAAGAGCCTAAGTGTCTCAGCTCAAAGTTATACACAGTGCCCCAATTCTGTTTCCTCTGATGTAACATATACAAACCCTCTAGGTCACATTTCCAGGACTAGAATAGACTTCTTTCATCTTTTCCTGTGTATTTCTGAAGCCCTCCAGGAAAGATACCAGCATCTATGCATAAGTCTTTATAACATCTCATATGGAATTACATGAGGCTCTTTAGTGTAACACTACCTTTTGAGCTTCTCCCCAATTTCTACTCCCTCTATACTTAAAATTCTGTGGAATTATCAACTGTAATCTCCAAAATTGCATACTAATCAAACCACAAGCGTTCATTGAGCCTCTATTACATGCCTCTCCAGTCCTGAGAAGCTACAGGTGGAAATTAGTTCAAACTGTAGACACTGAGAATAGGAATTGCTTTTGCCTCTTGCCTTGCAGACTTAAATTGGCCAATAGGTAGAATTTCACCCACACTTTCTTGTTACTTGGATTTTGGGTTTTTTCCTCAGGAGGCCAAAGAGCCTACAAAAAATCATTTAGGCCTTCCAGTATAAATGAACACTTCTTTTATTGTGGAAAACATATTCATGTATATTTATGAAATAGAAATTTCTTATGAAATATACTTTGTTTTTAAGGTATACAAGCCTTTGTTCAAGGCCTTAGGTGATGGCAATGGGGGAAAGACGTTGGAGGATGTGTTTTATGAGCATGAGGTATGATATGTGGAAATGCTATTAGCCTATATACTCTTTCTCTTGGAATTTTAAAGGTGGTTTTGTTTTACAGGTTTTTTTTTAAGATTTATTTATTTATTTATTTATTTATTTATTTATTTATTTATTTATTTATTTATTGCTGCTTGTTTTTTGCTTTTGCATTCTTCTGTGTCTGCCTGTCTCCCCCTGCTGCGGCATCCCGCTGAGTCAGCTCACCGTGCGGCGGCCTGCCTGCTTGCGGCGGCTTGCCTTTTCTTGCGGCGGTTTGCCAGCTCGCGACGGCTTGCCTTCTCGAGGAGGCCCGGGAACCGAACCTGGGGCCTCCCATGTGGTAAACCAGGGCTCTACCAAGTGAGCCACAGCTGGTTCCCTTTACATTTTCTTGAACCAATTGATTAGGCACACTCATAGTTTGGCAGGACATGGTCAAGAGTGGATCCGTATCTCCTTCTGGAGGGCCAGGCCCTTGTGGTTCACCAGTGATGCCTTCATGTGGAACTGCCCTAGCCAAACAGATATGCACTCAATGGAGCTCTGGAAGGAATGTAGTGAATACATAATTAACTCTCGTACAGACCCAAAGCTAGGGCATCATCATGATCAAATATTGACTTTCTTCATGGTATACACCCTATTATCTTTTTTGTTTCACGGACCCCTTTGCCAGTCAGGTGACAACCACGGACACCTTCCTAAATCCACACTATACTGTTTAATATTTAATAAATATATCACACTCACACCAACATGTCCCCACAAGAATAATGGTGTGTTTTTTTGTTTGTTTTTTTTTACCGGGAGGTCCTGGGGATCAAACCCAGGTCCCTCCATATGGGAGACAGACACCCAACCATTTCAGCCACATCCGTCCCCAAGAATAATGTTTTTTTGAATTTCAAGTCAAGCTCACAGACCCCTTGTTAAGAACTCCTGCTCTATTAGATGTATCTGCTCTATCCCTTCTTCAAAAAGGGGTTGATTCATGGTTATAATTCTAACTCAGGGACAATTATAACCCTTAGGAATTATTTCTATGGAAATCCATCCAGGAGATCTAGATTATTCTTTTCCCCTTAAAAACGTAGAATGCTTAACCTACTTATAGTCAGTTCCTGGGCCATTCAACACAAAGGGTTATTTCTTGGTACCAGGTAGTGTGTGTCCCCCCCCTCCCCAAATCTAGAGAACTTTTCTAGAGTATTCTATTTATTTCTCTGGAAACTTTGGCTCTTCCATCTCAATCTGACTGGAAATAACAAGGGATTCTGAAATGTACCCCAAAGCATTAGGGTTAGACTTGCTCCAAGGGCAGTATGGAAACCTTTCTCAAAGGTCTGCTCTTAAGACATTTCCAACAGCTTTCTAGTCTCTATCCTGGAAAGAAGTAAAAACAATGCAAGCTTTATCCAATATGTTGGGACTCTTACCACCCTGTTGCACTATTATTGCAAAGGAGGCTTCTAAGGAAGCTATCCTTGGCAGGAAAAAGGAGTCTCTATTACTGAGAGGACTTTGCTGACTAGTTTTCCGAGGTGCCTGAAGGTCTTAGTACCTCTCCTCCTTTTTCCATCCTAAATGTCGAATTGGAAAAGAATAAAGGAGTTGTTCCATTTCAGACTTTACCCCAGTTTAAATACTTCATTTTTGAAATTTTCCTATTGCTCACTTACCTTCTGTAGAAAAAAAGAAACAATTCACTGTATGTAAAGTTGCTGCAGAGCCTCCCAAGAAAGCTTAAAATATCACTCAATCTGAATTCCAGGGACCTTTGTCATTGCCCTAGAGGGGGTTTAGACAGCCTAGAAGCCTTTTTAAAATTGCAAAACTCATAGCAACAGAGAAAAACTTTAACTAAATTAGATGAGCCCACTAGCTAGAAGCTAAATAAATGTTACTGCAAAGTTGCACACACACACCGCTCCCCCGCCCACCTCAAATTTGTCCTATATTTATTGTGGTAACCTATATACAACACAATTTCCCATTTAACCACTTTCATATATACAATTCAATGTTAATATTATTCTTCATCACCCCAAACAGAAACTCTGTACCCATTAAGCATTAACTTTCCATTCCCCACCCACCCTCACCCTGGTAGCTTGTAATCTACTTTGTCTTTATGAATTTGCAAATTCTAGGTATTTCATATAAGTGGAATCATACAATTTTGACCTTTTGTGCCTGGCTTACTTCCTACAACATGATATCTTCAAGATTCTACAAACTTTCTTTTTAAACTACTTGCCCAGTTGCCACTGATTCCCTCCATCTGACCCAACTTGGACGTTGTCTATTTAAATATAAATAAGCACTGTACCGGATGGATGCCAAATCTGTAACTTAATATTGTTCTGTAAATGTAGTTTGTTCCAAGCGAGTTGATGGTTTGTGTTATTTTTTTGTCCTTCCTCAGGTACAAATGAACGTGCTGGCATTCAACAGACAATTCCACTATGGCGTGTTTTATGCATACATAAAGCTAAAGGAACAAGAAATGAGAAATATTGTATGGATAGCAGAATGCATTTCACAGAGACATCGAACTAAAATCAACAGTTACATTCCAATTTTGTAACAGAATTAGGGGACCCCAAAGGCAGAAATTCATCAATGTTAAAAGTAAGTTATAGAGGAAAAGAAAGGAATTATGTTATATCATCTAGGTTACACAAAAGGAAACCAAGTTGCACATTCATAAATTGTAGACACACTGGAAACACAGTAAAACAACCCTGAACCAAAGCATTTCTTTTTTCCAGCAACTTGAAATCTTATTTCCACATTTGTCTCATTGTTCACTGTGCCTTAGGCATTGATTTTAATTAACCCTATTTTACTTTTTCTATTCTTGTTTAGTTGTGTTAAAAATTAGACCTAATGAAAGCATTTTGCTCCTGCTTTTCCGTGCAGCTCCACAGGCCCGACTACTGAGTTAAAAGCACTTTTTAACTCTTCTTTCCTTCCCTATGTCCATAAAAGTCCAAAGCTATATGTTGCCAACAAAGACCACATTTTATGGGAAATATTATAGCTGTTATTTTCAAATGAACTTTGATCTGATAAGCTTGGAAAAGCAACATGATTCCAAACCATATTCCCTAGATATAAGTAGTGTTAAATTTGTCATTAAGGCTACCACTTATAAATTAGTTTTACATGAATTTCTTTAAATAAAAGGTACTTTCTCTCCTGTGATTCCTTCATCCTTTGCCTGAGAAGAAAAAAGCCCTACCAATATATATTCATTTATTCATTCAGAAGAATAATCCACAGCTTCATTTTGCAGGGTATGGAAAACCTGTATAGAACTGGTTCATAGGGCCAGAAAAAGAACAGGAAAAATCATTTAGTAAAAACACTGCTCAATTCTTTTCGTTAAAAATAAATCCTTGGGGGCCGGCTCGATAGCCCAGTGGATAGGGCCCCGGCATACCACATGGGAGGCCCCGGGTTCGTTTCCCGGGGACCTCTCCTAGCGGGCAGACCGCCTTGAGAATGGCAAGCCGCCATGGGCGGGCCAGAGCCGCCGTGGGCAGGGCAAGAAGCTGCCACAAACAGGGCAAAAGCCGCCACGGGCAGGGCAGGTCGCCCGCGGATGGAGCGCAGCCAGCCACCCGCGAACTGAATCAAGCGCCGGCTGTGAACGGACGCAGAGACCGCCCACAAGCGGGGAAAGCCGCGCCTGCGCAGTGACCACTCTCGGTGCGTCGCCACAGCGGGGGGAAGGGGAGATATGTAATAAAATAAATAAATCTTTAAAAAAAGAAAAAAATAAATAAATCCTTGGGATGTAGCTCAAGCAGTTGAGCGCCCACGTCCCACATGGGAGACAAACCACGAGCAGATGACAAGCAAAAAAAAAAAAAAAAACCCAGCAGATGAGCAAAAACAAAAAATGAACAGGGAGCAGATGTGGCTCAAGCAGTTGAGCACCTGCCTCCCACATGGGAGGGCCCGGGTTTGGTTCCCAGTGCCTCGTAAAGAAAGACAATGAGCAAAAACACTGAGCAGATGAGGGAGCCATCTGGGGGCGGGGGGTGTGGGATAAATTCCTAAATATAAAATCTATTTTTATATATATACGTATGTGAAAATCTTTCCAATGAGAATATTTGCAGAGAGAATTCATATGCTAGAATCTAGAATTAGTTCTAATTCTGAAAAGTCCACCTTTAATGTTAGTAATTTTAGTGAAGGGCTGAAGGAAAAAGGCCAGCCCCTACCCGAGTTGTGGTGGAGCCTGTGTCGGTTCTCTGTGGAGGGCTCCAGAGTGGACTGATCAGCTGGGGCCAAGGAGCCGGCTCCCCAGCTGCTGCCTTTACTCTGCATAGCTTCCTCCCCTAACCCATTCCTGGTGCCTACAAGGGGCCCCTGTCCTTCACATTGCTGGGGCCTCACAGGTAGGTGCCTAAAATTTACATTATAACATTCTGGGAGGTTTTAAGGTTTAGGGCTATTTAGAAGTAGGGAGCAAAGATGTGGGAGGGAATGGGCAGCTTGGAGAAGGAACTTGTATGACTCTCAGACCCTAACCACCCCCATCCATGCACCCACCTCACCTCTTAATGATATGGTGGTGTCTTGGTTTCCCAGCTGCTATGACAAATACCTTGCAATGGGTTGGTGGGCTTGCTTCCCCAGATCGCAAGCATTCTGTCTGGGTTCCTTGACTTTCCTGTCATGTGGCAACATCTCCTTCTGTTTCCAATGACTTCCCACTTCTGCTCTGTGTGGCTTTCTCTTCACAAAGCCTCTGGTAATAGGATTATGGCCCAACCTCCTTCAATTGGACCACACTTTAACTGAAAATGGAATCTTCAAAGGGTCCTATTTACGATGGGTTCACACACATTATACAGGATTAAAGTTAAGAACATGTTTATTTCTGGGGTACATAATTCAGTCTGTCACAGGTGAGGAGCTTTATGGGCAGCATGGCTATAGGCTGAAGTTACAATCTCCTGTTTTCCCTCTATGTGTTAAATGAAGACCCCCAACCTCCGCTTGCCAGAGTAAACATTGTGTGGACATTGAGTAATTTCCTTCACAAGCCCATGAGGCAAATAGTGTATGCCCCTATTAGAGAAGAGGAGACACTCATTCCATGTTTGAAATTTTATACTTTTTAAGTGGCTGAGCTGGGCTCTGAACCTAAGTTTTAGCTGACTACTCTGCCATGCCTCAGAAAATTGCTCTACGGTGAACACAAACATTTAAAATATATATTTTTTTATAAACACCTCGTTCCCCATCCCTGAATCCCCTCCTCCCCCAGTAACCTCTAATCTGCTTTCCATCTCTGCAAATTTGCTATTTCTAGCCATCTCTTATGAGTAATATTATACAATTTTTGCCCTATGTGTCTTGTTTCACTGAGCATAATATTTTTAAGATTCTTCCATGTTACAGCATTTCCCATTTGGCCGTTTCCCTCATGGCCAAATAATATTGCATTGTATGTATGCACCACAGTTTGAATATCTACTCATTTGTTGATGGGTGCTTGGGTTGTTTCCAGCTTTTGGCTATTGTGAATAATACTGCTATAAACATTGTCACACGTATCTGTTTGCAACGCTGTTTTCACTCTCTTTGGGTATATACCTAGAAGGATTGCCAGGTCATATAGTAAATCTATATTTAACTTTTTGAGGAACCACCATATTGCTTTCCACAGTGGTTGCACTATTTCACATTCCCACCAACAATACACTAGCGTTCCAGTTTCTTTTCATCCTCTCCAACACTTGCTATTTTCCATTTTTAAAATAATAGCCGTCCTTGTGAGCATCAAGTGTTATGTCATTGTAGCTTTAATTAGCAGTTCCCTAAGACTAATGATGTCGAGCATCTTTTCATGTATTTATTGGCCATTTGTATATATTCTTCCGAGAAGTGTCTATTCAAGTCCTTCGCCTATTTTTTAACTGGGTGGTTTGTCTTTTTGTTGTTGCATTGTAAAAGTTCTTCATATACTCCGGATATTAAACCTTATCTGATAGATAGTTTGCAATTATTTTCTCTCATTCTATAGGTTTTCTTTTAACTTAATTGATCATTTCATTCAATACATAAAAGTTTTTAATTTTGATGAAATTGAATTTATCATTTCTTTTGTTGCTTGTGCTTTTGAATCCAATGCTGAATCCCAGGTCATGAAGATCTGCCCCATGTTATCTTCTAAGTGTTTTATGGTTTTAGCTCTTATATTTGGTTCTTTAAGGAATGTTGTTGCTTTTTGTATATGGTCTGCAGTAGGGGTCTGACTCCATTCTCCTGCATGTGCATATCCAGTAATCCCAATATCATTTGTTGAAGAGACTATTCTTTCTCCACTGCAAGTACTTAGCACCCCTGTAAAAAATCAATTAGCCATAGACGTGTGGGTCTATTTCTGGACTTTCAATTCTGTTCCACTGATCTGTCTTTGTACCCATACTACCCTGTTTTGATTACTGTCTCTATGTAATATAATTTGAAATTGGGAAGTGTGAGTCCTCCAACGTTGTTCTTTTTAAAGGTGTTTTTGGCTATTCAGGGGCCCTTGCAGTTTCACACAATTTTGAGGATCAATTTTTCCATTTACACACACACACACACACACACATACACACAAAAGCTGCTGGAATTCTAGTAGGAATTGCATTGACTTTGTATATTGTTTTGGGTGATATTGATGTACTAATAGTAACTCTTCCAAATGATGAACATGGGGTGCCTTGCCATTTATTTAGATCCCCTTTAATTACTTTCAGCAGTGTTTTGTAGTTTTCAGAATACAAGTCATTTGTATCTTTAGTTAAATTTATTCCTAGATATTTTATTCTTTTAGATGCTAGTATAAATGGAATTATTTTCTTAATTTCCTTATTTCTTATAGTTCATTGTTAGCCTATAGGAACACGATTGATTTTTGCATGATGATTTCATGTTGAGATACTGAGACCTTGACTCTCCCCTCCCTAGCATTCCTCCCAATAATATTCCATCAAACCCTCAAATGTCCACCTCTGAAATCAGCTGTAATTGGTCTTGGAACATTGAATTCCATATGAATTATATGCCCAGAATTCCTCGCAGTCTGTCACCAATCTGACTGTGCACTCTTAGTGTTTCAGCCAGCTCTCACTCTTCTCCGTACCTCACTCCCTTTAGCATTGCTTTCAAAGGTTCATATGTTGTTTCTTACCAATCTATCCATGAACAGGAACTTGCTAGACCTATAACAAGGTTTGCAAACAGGAGAATTTGTGGTACTCTACACAATTAAAAAGTAGCAGTTGCAATTCTCAGGATATTTGGAGAACATTTAAGAAAAAGTACACTCATTTCATTTGTTATGAAGAATGAGAAACATTGACTGAGGGTCCATAAAAATAACCATTCGGAATCAGGGTGAGTTCAGCCAAAGGCTGAGTATTGTTGGACAATAAAGGAATTCAGTCAACCAGTCTGAAGACATGCCAAGCATGGCAGCCATATAATAGAGCATTAAAAAGGTTGAAAAATCTTTGTAGAGTGTAAAAAGACTCAGGGATGATCAGATTTGGTGGGCTTTATTAATATTAATTTCTAAAGCCTACCACTTAAAGTACTATTAATAATGTCTTGGATCTTAACAGATGAGACACAAATATGACTAGGAATATAACTACTGTTTCACTCTATTTTGCCATAGTTACTTAAAGGAACAGACTTCTTCCTATTTGATTCATGTCATTCATTTTGAATCATTGTCTCTCCCTTAGCAAATGGTAGCATTAATACTTGTATGCATTAAATAGAATTATTGGAGAATATATGACATTATCAGAGAGTACTATTTTTATTGATTTCATCCCTTATGTCTCACAATTGCCAATGGTAGGAGTTTTGATGTCACATTGGGTGATTGGATAGTCATGACATACATTATAACTACAAAAATAGGATGTAGAAATTATTGTAAGGTCCAAACCACCTGTCCTAAGTAATTGCCTATCCTCTTCCTCCTCCCTTACAGCCTTATTATTCCACCTGGCCTCCCATCAGTTACTTTTCCAACACCTTGTCCTTTCTCCTCAGTCACCCTGTGCTTCAGTTTTCTGCCCCTCCTATGTCCCACACTGACTGAAGGCTTGATCACCTACTATAAGTCCAATTTGCCAGACAATTGCTCAACATAGACAGCATCTGGCTACTTGTGCAAAGGAAGGCAAGCTGGAGTTATCTTTGGAAAGGAGAATAAGTTAAGAAAATGCATGTAGAGACTAGTATGAATATCAATATATTAGAAAAGAATTGTCCTTGAGAAAACTATCGCTCTGACCAGATTCACAAATGCCATTTGTAAAGTTAAGATCACTAGCAAACTGTAAGAGCATATAAGTAGCTCTGTGACAATATTAGAGCTACCAGTAGCTCTGGTCCCCTGAGGCTGATGGTACTTGCTAACCAGTGTGTATTTCTTATTGACAAAGTTGGAAAGATGTTAAAAAAAAAAAAGAAAGAAAGAAAACACAGGTATCACTTTCAGTAGCAAGTGATAGGAATTCAACAGGGAGAGTTATCATTAGGGCTGACTGTGGTGGTTTTACATGTCTGCAAATTCTTTGACACTCTTCCACCAAGAAGTGGGGTCTTTCTCTGTGAATCTGAGCTGGTCTTAGTGACCTACTCATAACCAATAAAATACAGGAAAAAGTGATACTGAATGACTTCTGAGTCTAGGTCATAAAAGGCAAAGCAGTTTCCACTAGTGCTTGGAGTCTTGAGCCACCAAGTAACATGTTGAGCAACATGAGTGCGTCATGTTGGAAGTCAGGCCCAGTCGAGCCTTCAGACACTAAACCAGCCCAGCACCTGACCACAGCTACGTAAGAGACACCACGTGAGAACTACCTGGACAAGTTCTTTCTCAGTTCCTGATACACAGAATCCTTGAACACAAAAAAATTGTTTTAAGCCACTAAGTTTAGGTTACTTTGTTATGTAATAATACTAAGTGAAACAATAGTGATCAATAGTCATCACTGAATGTGGCAAACAGGGTTTTCTGGTCACTGATATGACCATGGCATCCAGTTCTCCAATCATCTTTGCAGGTGAACAGGACTGATACAGCTTTCCACACACATCACCTCTATACTATTGAAGACAGAAGGCCAATTTCAAGAGCCTTTGATCAAGCAACACTAGTTGACAATGTAGCAGTCTAGTTTTCCAATAATATCTGGCAGCACCAGATTTATAGACATTGAATCCAGCTCTTCAGAGGTGAAAAGACATTATGATCTTCATCATCACTTGAACAAACAGCAATTCTACATTTTATAATCTTCATGATTAGATACTTTTTTTTTTATCTCAACAGTATTTCTCAGAATTTTTGGAGGCATGGAAGTGGGTGACCATAACTCCCAGACCAGATGGTGTCATCGTGCATAAGGATCCACCCTAGTGGCGATGGTGACTGAGGTTTCTGCTGAAAAAGAAATCCTCAAAAGACTTTTCCGTAGAAGGATTAGAGGAAAGTTATACAAGAAACAAGTGCAAATAAATGAACACAGATCATGCTATGGGAAATTAATACTTTACCGTTTAACTGTCAGTGTCCTATACTGGATGTTAGCCTGTGAAATACCAGTCATAATATTTCTAGTCATAGAATTTTACATGAGTCCTTAACAGTGGTTTTAACTTTTTGAGTTCAAATGATCCTTTAAGGATCTGAGCACTGTGGAGCCCTCCCTCAGAATGACAGACGTCTGCACATTCACCTCCAATTTTTAACAGTTTTTGAAGGACCTGTGGACCTCCTAAAATCCATTCATGGACAACATAGGAATCCATACATTCCAGTTTGGAAACTTCCATTGCATAGGTTAAGCAACTTAAAGAAAATGAGGGATTATAAAGTAATGGATGAGAAAGGATTTTAATTTGAAAAAATAAAATATAGGTAGTCATATACCCTGCCTATATCTTAAAAAGACATTCTGTTTAACTGAGCAAGAGCTTCAGGCCTGAGGCACGTGCTTTGGTGGAGAAGGCTCCCCACCTGGCCAGCAAAATCAGTCATCTTAATTGCTGAGATGGTGTGACAGAGGTCACAAGTTTACCCTTATACTAAACTGAAATAAGCCAAAGCATTTGTAGTATACTTTTAAAAACTATTGATGTTCATATCCATCAAATGCATTATCCAATGATACTGTTTTTTTGCAAGAAGTATAGATGAAAACTGTGAATTGGTTAAAAATAAACGCTGAACAGCTAATGTTTCCTGAAGCTTATCATCCAGAATTGAATGATCAAATGGAAAAATTACTTTTAAAGCTTCATCTTTGGCGAAATAGAAGAAATTGTGCTCTCACATTCCCTCATGACACCTAGAAATGAATCATTCCTACCTTCTATTCACCTTTTATTGCTTAAAACCAGATAAAAATAAGTCAAGTGGAAAAGTGACAAGTGAGCAAGTCAGATGCATAACCTCCTTAGTAAATATTATAAATCCAAGAAGGGCAGGTGGAAATTTAAATCTGTATATTTCCCAGAAGGAAGCATAAATCTTTGTGTTCAGATAGCCTGTGCTATCCTGCATTGATGAGGCTATTTTCAGGCAAGACTATGGAGAAAATGATTCTCTTTAAATCAAAAAACAGCTGGTTGCTTAAAGGGTAAAGACTTTGTTTTGGGTGATGAAAAAGTTTTAGTAATGGAAGGTGGTGATGGGAACACAACATTGTAAAATTAATTAATGCCACTGAATTGTACACTTTCAAATGGTGAACATAGCAAAATTTAAAATGCAGCTGGAGACACTGCTAACTCCCTAAGTCACTTGGAAACCATATATTGACTTAAGACAGGAATAATTTTTAAAATATAGGAAGGTAGCAGCAAGGAGGAGATATATCTGTAAAAACAAAGCAGAAATCAGCAGTATATTCAGAGGAAACCTCAACAGAGCACAGGACTTTTTATCAAAATTAACTCTGGGTTGAAACCACGCAATTAACCTACTTTGAGAGTCAACTTTCTTGAGGAAAAATAAGTGAAAGCAAATGTCTTGTGGATGTTTGATGAGAAGCATCCTCTTTTTTTTTAATTCAATTTAATGCTTTAACCACTTTTCCCTGTGTTCTTTTAGATTTCCCCTATGTATTTTCCCATTAGGATATAATTATTATAAGCACTAAATTTAACTAGGAAAGAGTAGACTCAGAACTAGAAAATGAATGCTGATTTCAAATGAACTCTCAGGCACTATGGAACCAACAGGGTTTGACCTCTCCAAGACCAAGGTATTACAACTTTTGTTGAACATTCAAAGGACCCACTGAAATAACTATAATTAAGTGCTCGACACAGGCCTTAAGGCTCATCTCAAATTTGGTTTTAGGAACCAAATAACACTGCCAACTGATATAAGCCCAAAACCAGAATTTTTTTTCTGTTTTACAAATCAATTTTATTAATGCATATTAATAAAGCATAAATCCATCCAAACTGTACAATCAGTGGTATTCGGCATAATCACATAGTTGTGGATTCATCACTTCAATAATTTTTACAGTAGTTTCATTATTCCAGTAATAATAATAATAATAATAATACAAAAAAACAAAAACCACACAAACAAATAAAACTCATCACCTCTCAATCTCTCTGTTTCCCCTGCCATATATAGCTCCTATTCTGTTTTCTTCTCTCTAGTTTATTTGTATTTATATTTTGTAAAAGCAGTCTTTAAAAAAACAGTCATATATGCATTATCACCCATATTCGTATTTTACATGAGGTTTCACTACATTATACAGTCCCATGTTACATTTTTTAGCTTTCCTTCTAGCAACATAAATGTCCTTAGGCTTTTTCCCTTTCAACCACTGTATACCCATGTAATAGCTCTGCTAGTCACAAACAGCATGATGTGCTTTCACCATTTCCAGAGATTTACAATCTTTTTACAAATTCTGCACAGTTTAACCCTCAGCTTTCCATTTTCTGCCCTCATTCTATTTTCTGGTGACTTGTATTTTAATTATCAATTCCATGAGTTTACACAATATATTTAGTTCATAATAGCATAATCATACAGTATTTGTCCTTTTGTATCCAAAGCCAGAATTTTTGAAGGAGGACTTTGAGCACACATTTTAAAAAATAAATAATGGGGACATATAGGTTACATATATTTTTTAAAGCCAGTTTCTCAGCTAGTATGTCAAAGCACACAGGTATGCCTCAGGTGGGTTGGAGCGATGTAGAGATGTTGATTCCTGCTACCTCAGGATGCCCATGGCCTCCATACAAATCATTTTGAATGTATATAATAATGTGGAAAGTAAGGGAGGCACTGTTTTATTCGAGCAAGAAAGCAAATGAGTAACCCACGGTTTCTCCAAATAGATACAAGTCCAGACTAGTAGAACCCATTTTTATATTTTCATATTTTTATGATACGCTTTATGGGCCTCAAAACATCCAGTCAGTCAAATTTGAATTGTATGGTCCTGCGAGATTGGCCCTGTGCACATTCTCTGTAACTAGGTCTTCTTCGTTTAACAGCACAAATTCAGGTTATCTACATAGTATCCCCATAAATAATTTGGCATATGTATATGATCTATTAATTTTTCTATAGTAAGTTAGTCTACTTTAATGGTCATATCTTGATCTGACAACCTTAGCACATTAAAGTGAATATTCCTTTGTTTCCTTATTAATTCAGTATAGTCATCTAAGAAATATATCTTCATTTCCTCACTGTTGTATCTATTATGAGACCAAGAAATAAGATCTATGATCTGGATACTGAAATATGGCATAAAACGGGTACTTAGAAAACACAATTTCAGAGCTAGAATGGACCCTAGATTTCCGAATAAAGAAATTGAAGCCAGAAAAGCTAATGAATAGTGGGTCAAAACTAGAGCGTCAATGTCCTGACTTCCATTGTCTCTACACATAGATTGAGATAGATAATATAGATAATAGGTCTATAGTTATAGATACTCATTCTCCCTTCTTGGTATAGGCTTCCTTTTTTGTTTTTTGTTTTTGTTTTTGTTTTTATTTTCTCCATCAGTTACATCTTCCAGTTTTAGATCAAGTCCTTGTTTGGTCAAATAAATTCTGCAAAAAAAAAAAAAAAAAAGATAGAAATTCAATAAAAACTAGCTTAAAAAAGGAAATTCATTGTCTCATATAATTGGTAAGATGACGAGCTCATGGACCTGATCTATGGCTTCAAAATCTTTGAATGAAATCTTCATTAAGAATGTTCTGTCTTTCTCCATGCAGTGTCAGAAATGACCAGCAGCAGCCCCAGGCTTAGATTTTATCAGCTAACCAGTCCAATAGAATGAGACTCTCATCTCCAATAACAACAAAAAGTCCTGAATTTGACAATGACTGGTCTGCCAAGGACTTCCATGCAAAATTTTAAAATTATAATACGTATTGTTCTACTAATATTTGGGAAACCAGGAAAAATAAACGCTAATATGTTGTTAACTTACTTTTTTAAAAAAGATTTATTTATTTATTTATTTTTATTACATATCCCCCCACTTTCTGCTTGTTCTTGCTGTGTTCATTTTTGCATTCTTCTGTGTCTGCTTGTCTCCCCCTGCTGCAGCGACCAGCCAAGTCAGCTCACCGCCCAGAGGCCTGCCTGCTGGCGGCAGCTTGCCTTCTCAAGGTGGTCTGACCACTGGAGGAGGCCCCGGGAACCGAACCCAGGGCCTCCTATGTGGTAAACCAGCACCCTACCAATTGGGCTACAGCCGGCCCCCGTTAACTTACTTTTTAAAATGAGTTGAATAGTAGAAACACTTTACCTATTTTATTTAATCACTCATTTAATATGTATTTGAACACTCATTGAATACCAGGCTATATCATTCTCAGAGCAGTTTCAAGAATTCTAGTTAGAAACTATTTGCCATTGCCAACCCCTAAGTGCAAAATGTAAAATTAATTTGAATGCTTGTTATTAAAGCTCTGGTTTATTATGAATGCTAAATTTAAAATGTTAAGTTACATCATGACATTTTTTTAAGAAGATTTATTTATTTATTTATCCCCACCCTCCCCCCTCCCCCCGTTGTTTTCTGTTAGCTGTTTGCTCTCTATCCATTCTTCTGTGCCTGCTTTTCTTCTTTTTAGGCTGCACTAGGAACCAATCCCAGGAACTTCTGGAGTGGGAGAGAGACACTCAATCTCTTGCGCCACCTCAGCTCCCTGGCCTGTTGGGTCTCTTGTCGTCTGTCCTCTGTGTCTCTTTTTTGTTGCATCATCTTGTTAGGCCAGCTCTCCGAGCAGGCCAGCACTCCTGAGTGGGCCCAGCACTCCTGTACGGGCCAGCTTGCTGTGCAGGCCAACTTGCCTTTCACCAGGAGGCTCCGGGAGTTGAACCCTACACCTCCTATACAGTAGATGGGAGCCCCATTACTTGAGCTAATCCGTTTCCCTACATCATGACATCTTAACCTCCCTCACCCATTATTTATGACCCATCAAAAACTTTTCCCTAATCTACTGACAAAAACATTTCTTTTGTCCACCACCTAAACCCAATCCTTCATCATCTCTTTTCTAGATTAGGGCTATAAAGTTTTCATTGGTCTTCATCCTGTCTCTTTTCCATCCATTATGCCTACTGTTGGGGATAGTGGAGGGAGCTTTGATAGTTGAGAGAGCCTGAGACCATGTCAGCCTCCGCTTTAAAACTCTTCCACAGCTTCCCACTGCATTTGAAATACAATCAAACCTTTACTATAACCTAGTAGACCCTGAATGGTCAGACCTTTGTCTGTCTTTCCATTTTTTTCCCCTTATTGGCTCCTTCCTGACCACTAACATACTCTCACTGGCCTTCATTAAGGTGTCTAATACCCTGAACTTGGAGCTGGTCTGGTTCCTATCTTGGAGGCATCATACATGTCCTTCCCTCTGCATGGAATGTTTTTCCACTGGATTTTCACAAGGATGGTTCCTTCCGGGTTAATGTCACCATGTTTGCTATATTGTGCAATGCAAATGAGTACCTTTCATATCTTCAGAATTGTGAAAACCACCAGTCCACACCAACAAAGAGGTCCTCCGATCTTGAGCTTCCTTCTGTTGGGTTCTCTCAAAGCACCTTGGTCTCTGCCTCATAATTCTTATCACAATTTGTAACCATAAATTTATTTATTCATTTGTTGGTCTTACCCCATCCAACTATGCTTTGTAAGAGTATGGAATTTACTTTTTCTCACTGTTATAGACAGTATTTGGCACAGAGACTGACACATGGTAACATTTAATGTATATTTATTTAATAAATGAGCAAATTCCTCCACCTGTAAAATTCTGTGACTCAAATCATAGAAGGTATGGTAGATTGAATTATGTATGCCAATTTAGACATATTCTTAATCTGCATATTTGTAAGTGTGAATCCATTGTAAATAAGACCTTTCAAAGGTATTTGTTTTTGTTACAATGTGGCCAACTGAAACAGAGTGAACCTTAATCCAGATTACTGAAGACCACAGGGAGAAGCCAAAAGTCAGTGGAAACCTGGAAGAGAAAGGAGATATCACCATGTGACATGAGGCAGGGATTCAAGTCAAGGAACCCTGAGAATTGCAGCAAGCCAGCACCAGAAAGCTACCAGGCCTGGGAGGAAAAAAGACTTCTAGCCTCCCAAACCAAGAGATAATAAATTCCTGTTGTTTAAGCCAAAACCAGTTTCTGGTATTTACTATAGCAGCTCAGGCGAACTAAGTTAGAAGGAAAGGCCAAATCATAATTAGGCCAAGCGATCCATAAATTTCCATTAAGGCACAGACATTTTCAGTTCCCAGGAAGATAGAGAGGGCAAAGCAAATGAATGAAAGATTGTCACTGCTTCACCCAGTGAACATACAGAAACACAATTGACGTCTCCTTCACTGATGAATCTCCAGAACATACTGCAATGTTTGGCACATAGTAGGCATTTAGCACGTATTTGTTGAAGGAATAAATCCATATCTGGGGCAAGAACCCCATCAATATCCACTCCTGCCTCCTGCAACAAAATGGGGAGATGGTGATACCAGATCTGCATCTATCACAGCACGCACTGAGAGTGGATGCAGCCAGATCACCATTCTTTGTCTGCAGCAACATTTGGCATAGCACTAACAGTCAGAGGCCATGCCAATTCAATTACAGAAATATGCTTAGCCAAGAACTATATAACTAAATAGAGCCTTCTTCCTGTGGTCTAGAAATACAGTGTCTACAAAGGACAAACCCAAGGAGAGAAATACACTGAGATTGCTCCATGGTGTGTCCTGAACACCAACATAAACATGGGCGATGACGCTCAATCCAATTTGCTCACCTGCTCAATCATTTAGCATCCACCTTGGAATTCATAGGAATCTAGAATACATGAAGAACTGAATAATTCCTTCATTTCTGAGATATATTAAATGAGAAAAGTCAGACTGAATTATCAAATGAGATTTACTCTGCCACGCACTGCTTGTTTATTCAACTCATTATGTTATCTTTCCTAAGTGTTCAAGACTTGCATATAAAAGGAGAAGCATAAGATATTCCATTTAAGTTATAAAAATTACTGGGTATTGGGGAGTGGGTGTAACTCAGTGGTTCAGCACCTGCTTTCTATGTATGAGGTCCCGGGTTTAATCAGCAGTACCTCCTAAAAAAAAATTACTGAGTATATTAAGTGGGGGAGGGGAGAGTTATATAATATTAAGAAAAAGGAGAGGGATAGAAAATACAAGAAGTTATTTCAAATACCTGCAAATGACATTTAAGGTTACTTCTAAAGTCCTCACCATCACTGTACTCAGTGTCTCTACCAGGCACCAAGCCACTCGCCATTCATCCCATTAGAAACAGAAAGACACTCTTACGGACTACTCAGCTATTAAGTTAGATAGGTATCTGAGATTTTCTGAAATAGTTGTTTTGGAGTTTCATTTTTATTCACATCCTTATAGTATGTTCTCCTGATGATTAAGTATCATTTAGACATCTGTTCAAAACAAACCATTTTCTTAACTTAAATGCGGATCCCTTGGAACAGGGTGTGAGGGGCGGGGCGAGTTCCATAATGGACTCCTTCAAGCACAAGTTCAAATTAGGAAGTAAAGTATGTCTAAGCACAGACTAAAAGCCACATGAGTGTGCAGAGTCTTATGAAAGCTCTGTAGTTATGCAATTCTCTTTCAAGATAAAGAATGTTGAAAATGCTCTCACTGTGGAATAGGATTGTGTTTCCCCAGTGACACCAGCTCCTCAGCTCTTACACAATAAATCTAATCTCACCAAATGTTTCTTAAGTGCACCGTTCCAAAAGAAGAGAGAGCTTCAAAAGAGACATGCCCCAAATAAACTAGTTCAATATTCACAATACTTTAATATGTACAAAATTTAAAAGATGTGAAATATAGATCAGGAAGAAGGAAAGTCATAAAAGATGAAGATGTTTGGGACATACTGGTCTTTATTTGCTGCTCTTCTGACTATCTGTCCTTAAGTCCTCTCTCCAGAATCTAACTCACAGTCATGGAGCAAGATTTTAAGGCAGGGTTACCTCAAGGACTATTGTTTTACCAATGTAGGGGAATTGGAGTTTAAAAGATCAAAGTGCTAAATGATTCCCGAGGTGAGCTTTGTTGTCCACTTTCACTCTGAATAATGGAGAGGTGCCCAATCTCCCTGGAAGTCTCCTTCCCTCTCAATCTATTATTGTGCCACCCTCCAAAATGGACCACCTTTACTCTGCCAGGCACAACCCAGCAGATGAGGGCCTCACAAATAATTACTTCCAATCTTGCTGGGCATTAAACAAGCAAACAAAATTGGACTCTAAAAAATTAATTTATTAGAGCAGAGAGACTTTCTTGGGAACAAGCCTTTCTCTGGAGTCTAAGAGTCAGAGGAATTTGAATGTATCTTCTCCAATTCCCAGAGCTTTGTGGCCTTGGGTAAGTTACTGAACGTTTAAGTTTCAGTTTCCTTATCTATGAAAATGAGATAATTACATCTACCTCTTAGGATTGGTGTAGGGTTTAAAAAAGAAGGCATGTTTAAATGCTCAGTATACAACCTGGCAAGAAGTAGGTGTGCTATAAATATTCTATTTCTAACTCCTCTAGACTTGCATTAGAATGGCTTGATTGTGTATCTAGCCCAGTCACTATATTGAAAGCACTTGGAAAGGAAAGACGATCTCTTATTTATCTTTC
>PVKH010001271.1:0-31327 GCA_004027955.1 Chaetophractus vellerosus | reverse complement strand
GCCACAAAGCATAAGTTTCTTCTCTCACCAAAGTCCACGTGTTGGAGCAAGATGGCTGCTGACGTCTGCAAGGGCTCAGGCCTTTGGGTTCCTCTCCTGCCGGGGCTGCATTTCTCTCCGGGCTTAGGGCTTCTTCCACAAGGTCAGCTGTAGACTATCAGGCGAACGGCCCTCTCCAACATCAGAACTGCATCTCAAAAATCTGCTTCTCAAATCTTCTGCCTCACCTTTTACACTTGAGACCACACCCACCGAGGGGTGGGGCTCAACGCCCTACTGACACAGCCCAGTCAACACCCTAATCATAACCCAATCATGCCCAGATGAACAGATCAGTTTACAAGCATGATTCAATTTATATTTTTAGATTTCATAATTAGATAAAACTGTCAGACCATCACAATTGGCAACCAATGGTGACAATCCCATCTTCTTTGTTTGCAAGTCACAGAAATAGAATCGGCTAACATAGTCAGAAAAGGAATGTATTAGAATTATATATGTGTGATGTAAGGAGTTGATAAGAAGGCTCAAGGACCAAGCTGCAGGTATAGGTTGTCCCATCTCCTGGGGATGAGTCTTCAGAGCCAAGCTCCAAGTTATTTTTAAGTTACCCATGGATATATTTCTAAAATCTCCCAACCCCTGTGTATGATAATTCTTGTCTCAGTACCCATTCAGGAATCATTTTCCAACCTCCTCTTCTTCTAGGTCCTCCTCTCTCCTTGGGTCTTAAGCCTTTCTATAACCAAATTAAAAAACAAACACAAAAGCAATGATTTCAATTCATCAAGATTACCGTTTCTTCAGATTCAGTACATTCTGCCACGCAAATAACAAAGAGAAAAAGTCCCCTGAATTGGTGTCAATGATGTACCAAAACATTAAGTCAATTAGTTCAAGTTGACAAACAGCCTGTCACTCTGGTTGAGGGAAGGGAGGATCTGCTAAACTAGTTGTCTGATGGAATTGGCAAGCTGTCTTGGTCAAAATAAGTCTTTTTTTTTATTAAGTATTGACAGATCATAGTATATCAAAAAGAAAATCTACGAAAGTAACTTTTCATCTATGTAAACAGTAAAATCAAGGTGGCATATTGAAAATCTCTGCATTATACTTTGTCTACATAAAAAAGTATAATTCTTTAGGTCAGAATAAATTAGGAAAGAAAGTCTCCTTTTCAAGAAAAGTATTGGGGACCTAAATTACCCTGAGACAGTGTGTTACCAATATTAATATGATTCTCTCCACCTCCACCACATCTCGCTACTTGCATTGTGACAGCCCCATGTTTGAGTGAGCACCCAGCTAAATAATTCACACTCATTATCTTCTTCAATGTGATCAACTCTATAAGGTAAAGACGTACTTCCATTGTTAAAAAAAAAAAAAAAAAGGAAATTGTGGCTTGTATGGTCTAAGTAGCATGCCCAGCTTTATGTGTCTGACTTCCAAACCCTTGGTTTTAACCACCATAATGCTGGTTGTCTTCTAAGAGTATTTAACCATTAATTCCTAGCCATGTTACTGGTTTCTTTCTCCTTGGGCTGACTCAAAAAAACTCTAGATCATTCTTTTTCAATTCTTCTTGGCCAAAGTATACCTCAATTCATCAGCTTACACACACACAAAAATGGCTTCAAAATTCCTTGACCCAATGTGCCCTTGCCGTTCTTTTGGGCTCAAGGCTATAGAGTTCAATAAGGTCTGACCCACCCCATCTAGCACTGTTTTCTGTGCGCAATATGGGTTCACTGTTTCTGCTGCATAGCCCCTGTTCTTGGAAAGGAGAACTTTCACACAATAGTGTCTGACACAAGATGTCCACCACTGTCTTATTTTATTTAGCTCCAGCACCAAAAGTCTCTTTTCATTAGCACAATGGTAAGATTTTCACTGTATTGTCCTTGACTTTTTTCTTGTATTTATGACCATGTTTTCAATTTCACCATTAATTTAGAGAACAAGTACTGCTTGAAAGGTACTGAGACAAGCCATTTGGTAGACTGTTTCTTGCCACTTTTTGCTTTTTATTCATCCTAACTTCAATTTCTTCTTTTTGCAGTATGCCCAACACCCAAAAGAGATCACAGAACATGGAGAAATGGTTACTAGATTTAAGGCTCAATGGGACTTTTTTAATTCTTTGCTTTAAAAAGCATGACAAAAACTAATAAGAAGGAATGAGCATCCCATGACTCATTCTAATAAGATCAAAAATCATTTTTGAATAACTGCTTCAACAGTCAGCATCAATTTTTAAAAACTTTAGACCTCTATTTTTCAATACTTATCTCTACTCAAGTATTGTATACAGTTGGGCTGAGCTCCAGGATCTGACCCAGAAGCAAAAGGAGTCACAGGAGAAAAGGGGTTTGAAGACATGGGATCCCCCTTTTTTGAAAAAAAGGAAGAAACCTTCACAAGAAAGTCTAACCTTCTTACTCTTAATCCCACCTATCTTTACCCTTACAATTTAAGGGTGAATATTTAAGTGAGTATTTTGCATTTTCTACAATTCTTTTTTTCCTCAGAATTTATATCCATTTCCCAGGACAGGGGATATATGGTGATATAAAACAAGGTCATGGAATCATATATTCCATACTCTATCCCCAGTTGGCTCTCCACGGTATTACTCTCAGGTTCACATCATATTAACAGAGAATACTCTCTAGAGATTTCCCTCTAGAAAGAGATCCATTAAAGTCCCATAATTTCTTGATTCTAAACAGCATTTCTTTCCACCACCACCACCCCCATAAAAGCTGTTATTAAATAGATGATAGATTTTATAATCCATTACATTTTAGAACTAAAAAACCATCAACCCCCTTAAAATTGCAGTCTAGGAGACTTTTTAAAATCTAGTATGCAGTATTCAACACATACTACACATAATGTTTTGTATGTAAATCATGAGACACACAAAAAAAGGAAAACCTGTGTAACCACCACCAAATGTCTGCCACTACTGGTGTGTCTAGTGAACTTCTTCCCTATCCCAGCCCCCTGTTATTCTCAGAGGCAAGATTTTTCATTATATTTTATTCTTTGTAGTTTTTACATATGTATTTTCCTAAGTACACTGCTTAATTTTGCTTGTCTTTGAGCTTTATAAATACAGCATCATACTGCATGATATCTCCAATGACTTATTTATTTTTTGCATTCACTTTTATGTTTATAAGACTCATTCATGCTTGGTCTGTGTAACTGTGATTCTTTTCTTTTCTATACTGTATAATAGTCCATGGTGTGACTATACTCCAATTCATTTAAGTATTCTCATATGGTGGATATTTGGATTGTTTCCAGTTTGGGTTGCTCTGAATATTATTTTACACGTTTCCAGGTGAGCACATCCAAGAATATCTATAGGAAAGTATTAGGGATTGCTAGATCATGGTGTATGCAAATGTTCTACAAATTAGTGCCAAATTATTTTCCAAAATGGTTGCAACAGTTTACATTCCCACTATCCTCAGTTGCAAACTCTGTTTCAATCTTGTAGAAAATCAAGAACAGGGCCTAAAGAATGAAACATGGGAAAGTAAGGCTTGATATAAGTTAGGAAAGGGTACAATAGAGAATTGCATCTGAGAAACTGCCCTCATCAGGCAAACCAAGCTAGAATCTTCTTCCTGACTGTGTCTTTAATCACCATAGCCTCATCCCAGCCCACAGTTACAGGCACCCAATAAAAATACACCATGGCTGCCTCATCCTTAAAGTGCTTCCCACTCTCCACCTCACCTGCCCTTGTGGCAGGATCTCCCTTGGCTTTCCTCCTAAACACATCAGTCAACAAGCACCTACTGAGCACCTATCATATGCCACGCACTGGACGTGTAGCAAGGATATGACAGGCAGGGCATCTGCCTTTACATTCCATTGGAGGGAATCAGATAAGAAACAAGTAAACAAAAAAGCAGTATGGATTGTGACCGCTGTCATTTGCCCTGTTTATTTCCTTGGTAATGGGTGAAAAGTTGGGAAGAGCATTCTGGGCAGAGAGCAAGTGCAAAAGCTCTCAAGCAGGAAAGAACTGTTATGTCCAAGGGTCAGAAAGAAAGTTCTTGAAGCCAAAGCACTTCAGAAAAAGGAGAGTGGTAAACCAGGAGACCTGAGAAGTAGCCAACAGCCAGACCACACGGGGAGCCTTGTAGACCGTGATGGCGACAAACTAGTGTGGCAATGGCTGGGGAGAAGCAGTTAGGTCCAAGATATATCCATCCATAGGATAAAGGAGGGCTTGTTGGGAGAGATGGGTAAAGGGAGGAATGGAGGGCAATGTCTAGTTTTTTTGTTTTTTTTTTTTTTTTGGCTTCATCAACTGAGACATTCCTTTGCTGCTTATCACCTTTGGGATTATTGGTGAATATTGATGGTTCATGTGGTGTAGAGTCTGCACTTACTTCCCTGGGACACTGTTTCCAGGATGTCTGAGGGAAAGAAAGGCAACAAAAAGATAGCTTCTTCATCTTTCTCCTTCCCCAACCCCAACTTTGGGCCATCTCTCAATTGTTGCTAAATGAGGCCTTGACATCAAGGCAAGAGCCCTGAAGAGGGAATCATGGCCCCAAACCTGCTACTTTCTAATAAGGCTGGCAAGTTGCTCAGCCGCTCTGTGCCTCGGTTTCTTCAGATGTCAAATGGGATGGGGGGAGAGATTTGAGTATCAATTGCACAGCAGGGACTGTAAATCCTTCATGTCTTTAATCCTTACAGTAGCACCATTGTATGAATGAGAAAGCTAAGGCTCAGAGATGCTAAAAGTAACTTTTGTAAGGTCTCAATACTAGGATTCTACATGATTCTACAGACAGTTCAGGAATATTGTGAGCACTGAATAAGAGAATGTATGTTAAAGTGTTCATGAGGCTGAAGTGTTCTTTGCAATTGTGAGGCACAGTTACAATGGAAGAAAGGAAGGAAGGAAGGGAGGAAGGAAGGAAGGAAGGAAGGAAGGAAGGAAGGAAGGAAGGAAGGAAGGAAGGAAGGAAGGAAGGAAGGAAGGGAGATCATTTTAAAGCCTGGCCTGATCAATATGGTGGAGTGTGATGCTCCAGAAAATAGTTAAATATTGTGGAAATCAGACAAGTGCCAAATCAAGAAAAAGGTGACCAAAAAAAGCAGTGAACAGGGGAAAAGGTAAAGACAAATGAGTTTATATGGCTAAGAGATTTCAAAGTGAGTCAGGAGGTCATTCCAGAGGTTATGCTTATGCACATCTCAAAAAGATCTCTTTGACTGCGAAAGTAGATACCACCCCAAATAACAGGGCTCCTAAGGGGAGACATCCAATCACTATAGTCAGGGCAGATACATCAGGAGTTTGGCACCCTGCCAGAGGGCCCTACTTTGGAATTTATGCTCCCCTGAGTGACAGAGTTAGATTCAGTTGTGGTTTCCCTGTCCTTCTATTTGAAAGCATAATTAGTACTAGAGTTGGGAAGGGGAACATCCAAGAATCTTAAATCTTTGGGCTGTTCATGTGCCAGCTGGGCCCTGAATCTCATGGAAGTTACAACACCTACTCTCCAGTTCATTGGTCTCACCCAAAACAACGAACATGCAGGTGATGATGGACAACCACCATACAAAGGAACCAAGAGACTCTATAATTGCAAGCATGAGAGTCCCATCCATCGGCCCTATGGGATCACAGCCCCCTCTTAATTAGAGGCAGAGTGGACATCACCATCCCAGAATCCTCAGGATTGGGGAATGAACTATGGACTAAAGTAGACTTACTGGTATTCTACTATAGGCTTATTGTGATTCCAACAATGGAAGAAATTATATCATTGATGTGGAGGCAGTGGTCACTTGAGGTTCTGAGGGAAGAGAAAGGGAAAAACAGGTATAATACGGGGGCATTTTTGGGACTTGGGAATTGTTCTGAATGACATTGCACCAACAGATACAGCTCATTATAAATCTTGCCATAACCTACAGAATTGTGAGAGAGAGAGAGAGTGAGAGTAAATAACAATGTAAACTTTAACCCATGCTTAGTGGCAATGCTCCAAAATGTGTTCATCAATTGCAATGAATGTACCTCACTAATGAAAGATGTTGTTAATGTGGGAAAATGTGGAAGGTGTGGGGAGTAGGGAATATGGAAATCCCCTATACTTTTTATGTGACATTTGTGTAATCTAAGTATCTTTTTTTAAAAAAAAATTTTTAATTAAAAAAAATAAAATAAAGACAGTGAGAGGGAGAGGATGTGGCTCAAGCAGTTAAGCTCCCACTTCCCACATGGGAGGTCCTGGGTTCGGTTCCTGGTGCCTCCTGAAAAAAAAAAAAAACTAAACAAGAAAAACAAACGAGGAAACAAACTCAGGGAAGCCGATGTGGCTCAGTGGTTAAGCTCTAACTTCCCACATACAAGGTCTTGGCACCTTCCCACTCTTTACTTTCTCAAGTGTGGAGCCAGCCTGTACTCCCAGTGCAGATCCCTGGTCCTAGTTCCAGAGGGAGCAGAGTAACCCTCATGCACATAATGGGAGCATATATGTCTGGCTCAATCTGGTGGTGGCTGAAGGGATTCACCATCCTAAAACTTTCCCTGCATGCAGAATGAAGCTCACAGACCTATCCTACAGAAGGCTGTGGAGAGCAATCAAGTTGTGCTGCCTGGGGCAAGGGATTGCTGACAGTAGGACATATATTGTCATGTCCAGGACCACCAGGAAACTGTTTCCTAGGGAAGAGGAGATATTTATAACCATATAAATGGAGGAATGCACACATGCCCATGATAAGATGCATGTGCAGAAAGGAATCAGGGAGGCCCCTACACTTTGGTCTGAAACTCTTCTCTAAATTCATATGAATAAGCTCTCAAAGACTGGAAAAGATGTTTTCTTCTTTTCTTCCTTTTTTTTCATCTGTCATTGTTGTTATTAGCTTCAGGCATTCAAGGAAAGCTCTGTCATAACACGAGCTAGATACAGGCTTAATGAACAGACATCTCAGAGTCTAAGTTCCAACAATAATACACTAAAATATCAAAATGTATAGGTTTCAACTGAAGATTTCAAAACATACAAAGAAATAGGAAACTATGGCCAGACAAAAGAGAAGAATAAAGCATTAGAAACCACCAGTGAGGAAGATCAAACCTGGGGCATTTCAGACAAACACCTTTTTTTAAAAATGGTCCTAAATATGCTCAAATATTGAAAGAAAAACATGGACAAAGAACCAGGAAAACTCTAGATGAACACAATGAGAATATCAATAGAGAGGTAGAAATTATGAAAAGGAACCAAACAGAGCTGAGGACCACAGTAATAGAAATTTAAAATTCCCTAAAGAAGTTAAACAGCAGATTGGAATTCGCAGAAGAGAGAATCAGTGAACCTGAAGACAAAACAATTGAACTCATCCAGTCTGAGGAACAGAAAAAGTAAAGAATGAAAAAAGTCATCAAAGCCTAAGGAGCCTATGGGACAACATCAAATATATGCATTTTGGGAGTCCCAGAAGGAAAAAGAAAAAGAGGAAAGGGCAGAAAGAATATGCAAAGAAATAATGGTTGAAAAGTTCCCAAATGTAACAAAATATATGAATATACACATCAAAGAAGCTCAACAAACTCAAAACAGGATAAACCCAAATAGACCCACACTGTGCCATGTTATATTCAAACTGCTGAATGCCAAAGATAAAGAGAGAATTCTGAAAGCTTCAAGAGATTGAAAAAAAAAAAACATGTCATATACAAAGGAGACTGAATAAGATTTAATGCCGATTTCTCATTGGAAACCATGGAGGCAAGAAGGCAGTGGGAAGACATATTTAAAGTGTTGAAAGCAAAGCAAAGCAAAACAAAGCAAAACCAAAAAATGCTGGCCAAGAATTATGTATCCAGCAACACAGTCTTTCTAAAATGAGGGAGGAATTAAGATATTCCCATATAAAAGTAATTGAGGGATTTTGTCACCATCAGACTTTCCCTACAAGAACACTAACAGGAGTTCTGCAGGTTGAGAGGAAAGGACAATAGACAATTGACTGAAGTCACATGAAGAAATGGAGATCTCCAGTAAAGATACTGACATGGGTAAATATAAATACCAGTACTATTATATTTTTATTTGTAGTTCCACTTTTTACTTCCTATAGGATCTAAAAAAGCAAATGCATAAAATGGAATAATAAATTAATTATTTTAGACTCATAATGTATAAATTGTAATTTGTGGCAAGAACTATATAAAAATGGGGGGAGGGAGAAGTTTAGGAACATAGGTTATGTATGCTATTGAACTTAAGTTAGTATCAAAGCAAATGAGATTCTTATAGGTTTAGGATGTTATATTTAAGCCCCATTGTAACCACAAAGAAAATATCAGGAAATATGCACTCATTCACACAGAAAGTAGAGCAGAGATTCCCAGGGGTGGGAAACAGAGGCAATGGGGAATTGAGCAAAATGAATGTAGGGTTTCTGTTTGTGGTGAAGGGAAAGTTCTTGTAATGGATGGTGGTGAGGGTACCACAACATTGTGAATGTGATTAACCCCACTGAATGGTATGCTTGGGAGGGGTTGTGATGGGAAGATTTATATTGTATGTATGTTTCCACAATTTAAAAAAAAAAAAGAGGAACTAAACACAGTTACAAATAAATGCAATATATGATACTGGATTGGCTCTAAAAATGAAGGAGAAAAGTCTCAAAAGGACACTATTGGGCATAAGAAAAAAATTAGAATATAAACTATAGGTTTTATATCAACTTGAATTTCTTGAACTTGATAACTGTTTTAAGGTGATGGCCTGGGTGGGTATCCTTGTTCATAGGAAACATGCATGGAAGTATTATATATTCAGTGAGGATTATGTGCGTAACTTGCTCCAAATGTTCAGAAAATGGATGGATGGATGGATGGATGGATGGACAGACAGACGATAGCAGGATGGATGATATGACAAAGGTGGCAAAATGCTGGAATTTGTGGCTCTGTATATTAGTTAAGGGGGTATGTTGGAGTTCTTTGTATGGGGTTTGGATTGTTTTTGTCCTGCAAGTTTGAAATTATTTCAAAATTTAAAAGAAAATTTTAATGTTAAAAAAAACTCATTTCAAGTTGCTCCACTACCTACTTTCTGCCAAATGACCCATTTTTAATTTAATGAATGCCTTTGCTTACATAATTCCTTTTGCAGAAAAACTCTTCCACATCTTATCCTACCAGGTAGTCTTTTATCTAGTTTTCAAAAAGACTTACTCAGAAATTACTTCCTCTCAAGCCTTTTTTACCTTTGTTCTGCAAACAAGATTACCCCTTCTTCTGGATTCTAATGGTACCTAATGTATACAGAATGGATATACAGTATTAGCCACAATAATCCAATAACAATCCACCCGAAAATTCTGTGACTTCAAATGACAGTAATTTTTTCTTTCTCACAAATCTGGCTGGGGGTTGGCTAATCTAGGGTGGGCTCAGCTCCAAACTGCACGTTGGGTCCAGATCTGCTCCACATATCCCTAATCCTCCTTGGACTAGTGAGCTAACCCGGCCACATATTTCTCTGACTATGGTAGAGGCGTAAGAGGGGCAAGTTAAAACATGCAAAGGTTTCTTCAAAAAAAAAAATTTAATTAATTAAAAAATAAATAAATAAATGAAACTTATTTCTAAGAAGAAAAAAAAAGGTTCTTAAGACTAAGGCTCACGGCCAGCACATTTTCCCTGTGGCCATTTCACTAGCCACAGGCACATGCAAGGCCAACATCGTGGAGCTGGGACGTTTGCTGTCATTTTAGTGGGCAGAGCTAAGCAGTTAAATGCCAAAGGATGTGGAATCCAGGAGTAGGCAACGATTTGAGACCAATAATTCCATCTGTCACAAGAACCTACTAAAATGTTTGTATATATATTCACCCAACAACTTCATATGGAGCACCAACTATGTGCAGGGCACTTTTCTAGGCCCTGTGGACACAGAAGTGAGCAAAACCAGACAAGGTACAATGTTCACAGAGGTAACATGCTAATGAGAGGACACCGACATCAGGCAAGCAAGCAAGACCATTTCAAACAGTGATCAGCACTGAAAGGGAAGTCAAACCTAGACATATGACAGAGTAACAGAGCAACAGTGGGGGGAAGGAAAACATGGACACCTTACAGGGGATGGCTGTATTGGGAATAGCCTTTCTGAAGAAGTGACATTTGAAGTGTGATATGAATAATGAAACAGAGCGGGTCCTGTGAAGATCTGAGAAAGAGTATTCCAGGCAGAGAGAAAGGCTACTGCATCTGAGGAGTGGAATGAAACTGGAAGTTATGCTGGATGATGAGTATCACAATCCCTGGAAGGCTTATTAAAGGCCGATTGCCAGGCCCCACCCTCTGAGTATTTTATAGATCTGGTGTGGGCCTGAGAATATGCATTTCTAACAACCTTCTAGGTGATGCTGATGGTGCAGGAACCACACTTCCGAAACAGGAGAACAGGTGTACTGGTATGGTCAATGTGGCCTAAGAGAAGGCCTTTTAGGCCATGATAAAGAGTTTTAATTTTATAGTGTAATGGGAAGCCACCAGAGAACATTAAGCAGAGAACTGATGTGACCTGATTTAGGTTTATTAGAGAAGGGGTTATAAGGGAACAAAAGTGTAAGAAAGGACTTGAGATACTGATCACATCAAACCATCAGTTCTCCAAGGTTCCTACTTGTTGTGGGGCACACGGTGCTGCCATCAACAAGGAGGAGAATCACGGGTGGACGGTAGGTCCAGCAAGTGTATGAGATCAATTCTGAGCTCAAGTTGAGGTCCCTTTGGGACAGCCAAGACAACTGCATTGTCCAACCGCAGGGGCTCTGTGCACACTGTATTCCATGTGGATGGCAGGCCTGCAGCACAGCAGCATAAAATGACCATACGCAAATACCCTCCCACCTCTGTGCTTACATTCTTGTCAGAAAGGGCAGACAACAGATAAGCAAGGTCCTTTCAAATAGCATTCAGCTCTATAAAGAAAATAAAACTCAGAACTCCGCAGATCTTGACCATTCGTGGTGATTCACTATTCCCCAAACACATAGCTGGGGCATCCTGATGCTGCATTCCCAGAACCTCCTTGGTTCTCAAAGAAGGCACATGGAAAAGTGGTAACTCACGGATAATAACAGTAGCTAACATTCATTGGCACCTACGATGTGTCAAGCACAATGATAAGCTCTTTTCATGTATTAGTTCAAACAACAATCCTACGAGACACGTAAAACGATTATCCTCATTTTACAAATGGGAACATTGAAGCACAGAGAGGTTCAGCAACTTGCCAGAAGTCACACAGCTAGGAAGGGGCAAAGGTGGTACTGAAGCCCAGGGAGGTTAATTGTAGAGCTGGCTCTTGTACCCACTCAATTATACTGGCTCTCCATTACTAGCTGGCAGTGCTTCTCTAAAAGAGTCCAAATCACCCTTATCCCCTGCCCAGGCACCAGTGTTAGCAAAGAGAAAAATTCAGCTCTGCCAAGGCCTATGTTCTTTGCCAATAAGTAGCTAGAACTGTTGGAGTGTCTGTAACATTAAGAAAACCCCATGACTGAATCTATGTGCCAGGCCTTCTACACAGAGAAAATATGGACATTTTGTTTTAATAATGCTACAGAGAAATAATGAAATGGTAACATTACAAAAACATAATTAGGCCTTCAAAAAAAATCTCCACTGGAGTCCTATAAAAAGACCACAGGTGTTCGTCATTATTTTTTATTTAGCAGACAGTTTTAGCCATTGTTTGTTTTTTTCCCCATTTATTAAGTTCTGGTATTTTAAGATGATTTGTGTTTAATAATAACAATAATTTTCTGTTTCCCTGTCAGTTTGAGCCGCTTTAATTACAGATATTCATTTCCACAAGTTAACTTGGTAAACATGCTCATTTGTTACATTCCCTGTTCATTAAATCAGTTAGCACAGCTAGTAACTATGTTAAGTATTTTGCTGTCGGGTTGCAGCCATGTATCTTCATTGGTTTCCAATACTACTTCTCACAGAGACAGAAACAGCACTTCCTGAGAGACCCTTCCTGTTGGATGGAGACACCACAACTTCCATCATGTCAAGGCCAGGGCAAGGGGCCCAATGGAAGCATTCATTTGAGGCTCTGTGAATCATGGTCAAAATCACTGATTCAGACTAAAGTGCAGTACTCAGTAACTGCAGATAAGCTACAGGGTAAAGCCCAGTCGAGGGAGGATTTAAGTTGACATCTTTGGGAAGCATACCTGACCACAGCCCTGTCCTTGGACAACCCAGACCCTGGAGAAGGGACAGACCTGGGGGACCATGATTTTATAGATGACCCTGACCTTTGGTGGCAGCTATTTATTCTTGGGGTAGACATCATGATCAAATGTCTCACTTAAGATGTTGAGTGAGTGATGTCAAGTAGAAGATGTAACTGAGATAGAATCAGGGCTGAGTCTCTGAGCCATAGTAACCCCAACACAAGCTGATATTTTGGGAAGGTGTGAAGAGACACTTCTCAGCAATGAGAGAGCATCCAACCAGAAAGGAAAGAGCCAACGGAAAGTAGATCATCTGGAGACACAGCAGTTCCCAAGAAGTCCAGCTTCTTGGTTTTTTTGAGACTTTCCTGCATCTTTGCAATAAATAGCTAATTTAGTGTGTCTCTGTTACTTGCAACTAAATACTCACTGATCAATAAATTTTAATCATGGTGACTGGGATAATGGTGATTCCACTAAAAGTGTCATATTTGGTAAATTCCAATTTTTCTAGGGCGGGTCCCTCGATACCAGGACCTAGGTCATCAATCCCCTCCTGATCAGGTGTTCCATTCAGCATTTAAGCAAGAGAAAATATCATGGGTGGTGAGTAAAACTATTGCTGGTATGCCAAATCATTTCTAGGTGAAATTAGAGGTTATAGGTTTCAGTAGCTAAAGCACAAGGGCCAACAAGAAACAGTTCATCTGGGATGGGAATCAGGATAAAGGAACTTGTGTCAAGGTGCTCAAGAGTAGATATCCAAAATGGAATGAAAGTTCAATGAGTTGACTAGGATGGATTCTTTTCAATTGCTCTGCCTTGTTTCTTTTGTGACCTTGCTAAGCTTTCCTAAACGAGCACAATCCCTTGGTTGTGGCTGGACAAGCAGTGATGAGAAACAAAGATTTGATGTAAGCATGGGGCAATTAGGCAAGATGATATTTAGTCATGGTGAGTTTAAGGTGGGTCATCTACTCTAGGTAGAGGAGTCAGATGCTAGGGATAACATTAAATCACCTTAGGACAAAACCCACCACATTTAGTAAATCTAAATCAATCTAGTAGGCATTCTTTAAAAGGTCTCAAACTTCTATCTCCATGATACATGGCAGCCTCTACATTTCCTTCTCTAGTCTGCAAATTCAATCCCTCCTTCCTTGGATCTCCCATCTGCTGGCTTTTGCCCATCTTTGACTTCTCCTATGGGTCTCAGTCACTCCTGGATTCTCTCTCCTTCCAGCCCACTTAAATCCCCAGAGCAAAGCTGGAAAACATGCTGGAATTCAGAAGAAAGCCCAAAGTTGCTTTGTCCACCCCCAGAGGTAAGGATGGAAAACCACCTAACCAGAGGTTAGTTTAGTTGAGTTGAGGAGATACATGAAATCCCTAGAGAATATTTCCGGGAGGGCTGGAATCACATACGCAGCACCTAGCAGGTGCCAAGCATACATAGTAGGTGTTCAATAAATATTTTTTCATTGAATGAGTAGTAATATGTGTGCAAGCACTGTTTTATAAATGATAAATCTTAGGAATTCAAAGTGATGAGAAGAGATGAATATTTATTTTGCAGCTGCTATGAACTTATACTACATAGAAGTTTGACATAGGCTTCAATTCTAAAAACATTGTCCAAAACAAATCAGTTGAGGGGTGATTATTTGCTTTAAAAAAAAAAAAAGAAAAGAAATCCCTACATTAAGAAAACTTCTTTGGTCTAACAAGTCTAAAATAGATTTTCTTTGTGTGCAATTTTAAGAACATTTCTATAGTAAATGAGGGTAAACCTCAACTTGACATGCCAAAATGTAACTCCATCCAAAAATGTTGGCCTGTCCCTTAGATGCCAGTGTAATAGAATTTGACATGCCACGGTGTTAAGCAAATGGAGTTGTTAAGGCCACCAGCCCCTCGCCAGGCCTGTCAACACTCAGAGATCTGCGTAACACAGGGGACTCTTGTTTCAAGAGGCAAAGGTCACGCTGAAGATCACAATCCATTAGGGAGTAACGAGAGCCTTCTGGCATGGCCAAGTGGACCAGACCCAGGGAAACCTGGATGGTGCATGCAGTAAAATTAAAATGCTATGGGGGTGAGTTGCTGTGGCAGCAAGCGTAACCTTCTTGGTGTCTTTAGCAGTGTTAATGGATATACTTATGGCACAGATGGTGGCTTTCAGATAAGTCATTTTTTCTCTAACAAATTCATGACTAAACTAAAAAGACCACTATCAACTTCATTATGCTTTCCAATTGACTTGCTTTAAGGGTTATTCTTTTATTATAGCTCTTAAGCTCCCATTTCTTTTTTAAAGTACTTCTTTTAATACCAATTTTCACAGCACTAAGAAATTTAACACCCTTCAGTGGTTATATTAATGGCACGGAACTGTTGCAGGCTGGAGAGTAACAAGAAAGACACAGACACTGGCTGGTCATCTGCTATCCCCTGGGCCACGAGTTAGGGCCCCAGGATCCTGGGGGGTGGGGTAGTATATAAGAAAGCAGTTGTCATCTCTCCTAGGGAAAACATTCTTCCTTCTTACCATATGATAGTTAGGGCACATGGCATATTCCATATTACTCTTTCAAACACAACTTGACCACAAGCCCCTCCTTTCCAAGTGTGCCTAGTTAGCTTTTTCAAGTGGCCAGCAGATCTCATTCAGGGCTAATGGCACAAACAAATCCGAAAGCATTTGCAAACATCATCTTGAGTAACTCCAGGCACAAAGATAAATTAAAGTAGCATTTGTGTAACACGGGATAAGCTGGAGTTCCATGTTACAAGCCAACCAAACAATCAGATTTTTTTGGAGTGAGATTGACTTGGACAGAGACCAGATTTCATAGGAATGAAGATACTTATTGTCATCTTGTTTATAATAAAGAAAAATGGGAATGACTTTCCCAGCAATAGGGAAATAAATACACCTGCTCAGCTGTTTAAAAGATTACAAAGAATATGCACAAGTATGGAAAATTGTTGTAATGTTAAGGAAAAACCCAAGATATTAAATATCTGTAAATACAACAATATAACAATATAAAACACCTGGCATATAGGTGTTTTAGTATCCTAGGCTGCTGAAGCAAATACCATGAAATGGGTAGACTTAAACAATGGGAATTTATTAGCTTACGGTTTGAAGCTAAACTCCAAATCAAGGCATCTTCAAGGTGATGTTTTCTCCCCAAAGACTGTGACATTCTGGGGTTGGCTGCTGGTGATCTTTTTTCCTCTGGCACATGGCAAGGCACATTGCAGCATCTCCTGGTCTCCTCCTTTTCTTCTGGGTTCTGCTTCAGGTTCTTGCTGACCTTGGAACTGTTGAGAATGTTACACTGAGAAATCATATTTCACATCAAAGCTGGTCAGAGCAAGGGTCACATGTCAATGCTTCCACTTTACAGATGGAGAAACTGAGGTTCAGAAATCACTTACCTGAGACCTAGAAAGACACCCTTTCCTTCAGCTTCCTCATCTCTCAATCTGACTATTCCTTTCAAGGAAAGCCCTTGACCATGGCAGAAATCTCCAAGGCTAAAAGGAAAAAAAATAATATTTAGGCCACAATTAAATGAAACATGATCAATTTTTTTTTCATTATATTCTATCATCAGGTTCCAAAATAATCTCAAACTCTGTTGCTGGGTTAGCTTTGAGGAGACAATTTCTCATAATTCTTCATTTGTAAGGGAACCAACAGGGTCGCCAAGTCCTTTTACTTTCTGGTTATAAGTGTTCTGGGATGGTTTGTGCAAGTAACTATGGTTCTGAGCCCTTGCATCCCTATTTGGCTGAGAAAATTCTGGAATATGCCTTTGCAATATTTCTCCATGTTGTGACCTATGCTCAGCACAGATGTTCAGAGCATTTGGTGACACACAAAGCAGCCTGCATTATCTGGAAAAAAATCTTTGGGTGAAATAGTCTAAAAAAAAAAATTTATTTGCTTAAATTCATCTTATCCTGAGGGAAAAATAACATGTTGGAATATCTGAGGAAAATTAAGGTGCTTTTCAATGAAAGGCTGGATTTTTTTTAGAAAGTTTTCTTCTCTCCTTTCCTCAGAGACATGTCCCCCCTTTGAAAATGTCTTTATCAACTTGTCTTTAATTTTTATCTCATTCAAAGAAAGAACGGTGATCACTCACAAAGAGGTTTTAATGACAGTAAAAATGGTCTCACGATTGATCATTTCGTGTCATGCGTTCCACCCCGAGCACCTACAGGTACCAGCATGGAACAGCCTCTCTCAGCACAAGCCAGGGGCAGCCTCAAGGGCTTTGTGTATGGGGGGCATTCCTTGCACAGAAACCCAGGAACAAAGGGCCACAATTAGAGGCACCTTTAGAAACCAGCACTCAGAATGAGAAACATTTGAGCACTTTTGAATGTGCTTTAAACTTTTAAACTCTCCTATCATTTCTTGATAGGAGATTTTTAATGAGGAACAGATCGGGAGATATTAAAAAAAAAAAAGATCTTTTATGAATGAACAATCAATTGAGTCCTTAAAACCAGGGACACTTGAAAGAAGCTACATCTATCTGTAATCCAACCATTTAGGTAACTCAATGTTGAACTGAGAGAAGAAAACTCTTCTTTGTTTCAGTGTGCAATTCTCCTCTTTAAATTTTAATTAATGCATTATTGCTTTCATTTCAATTCTGGTATCCCAGCACAGTTTCTTCTACAGCAGTTTGAGGTAGAATGGAGAATCACATATACCCTTAGAGGGTTTCACTTTCTTTCTATGGCTGACTAGGTAGCCCTGATATACACACTCCAAACCTCCCAATACGATGTCTGCAAAGGTACACAAAAGACTTAGGGTATCTACAAACTGAAACCAAAGATTAGAAGAATAAAAAGATGATAGGCCCAAGACAGGGGAATTGATTCTTGCTATACCGTTAAGTAAGATCTATTTAGAAACACACACATACTCACTGAACCATAAGAAGACAGTGAGCTACAGAGAAGGTAAGAGAAATAGAAGTTCCTTTATTGCCCAACTCCACGTCTGAGAGTTGAAGAGCAATTACTCTGCCACCTGCGACCCCCACACTAGAGCCTCAATCTCACCTCCATCAGCCTCTCTCCATCCATTTGGAGATGTCAAAGCCCAGCCATATAACATGGCAGAAGGTAGAAAGGAGTTGCCCAGGTGTTTTTGCAGCAGCGTGAGCCACATTGTTTTCACGGGAATAGCATCAGAAAGAGGATAGAGGTCAAAAAATGCCTGAGGCCATGGAGAGCATTAAGGAGAGGATGGATTTCACTTCTTACAGCACTCAAAGCACTGAAAATGGTCTATTACTCTTCAAAATTTTAAATCAGGCTGAAATACAATTTGTAAAGCAAAAATAATACATAGCCCAGTGAGTGATATGCCACTGACTTATTTTGGTTAAAACATTCACATAACATACATGCAAGCACACACACGCTTGTCTCTCTTCCAACCAAATCTTTATTGCGTTGAAAATGAAGACGCAAGTCTTAGATATGGAAGCATGAGATATGACGTTGGAATCTTGGGAAATACCAAAGCTCAAAGAAACAGCAAAAGCATCACAGCTGAGGGCTTAAAAATGGTTTGAAATGTCCCTCTAATCTGAAGTAATAAAGATTAAATCCTGGATAATGTTGGGGTCGGGGTCAGGGGGAGGGTTCAGTACTTATCCTTAAATAATTGTTCAGTTGCTCACTTTGGTTACCTTAACAAGAGTTTCCCAAAAGTGACAAATTGGTCTTAAGGATTAGCTTCCCATTTGGCTCCATTTCCTCATCTTAAGAAAGGAATGTGATAATGGCATTTCCTGAAAGATTACAATAAAGAGAAGACATTAAAACAGCTCAGATGGTCTGCTTGGAATGTTCCCTAAGGCCAAGAAGAAGTCATATGCATTTATTATACAGCTGAAACGGCAAAGTTGAGAAGGGCTGGGGAAGGGTCCTGTTACTTCCACTATTTTAACATTTCCCTACATGACCTCAAAGTCTCAGCCTTAGAGGAAAAATCCTTCCTCAAATTTCATTTTGTAGGTAGACATCTAAAGACAGGCAAGCTAGTATACATCCCGAGTATTGTAGAGTCTCAAATGCCTAATGTTTCTTTGTGCTTTTAAAATGTAAGGTATAAAAAAGTTCTTAGGAAAAGCACTGCCTGGGTGGAAGAGAACTGTTCAGGAAACCTAAGTCACTTTATTATTTTTCTATAACCTAAGAACTATCTTGGTAATACAAGTTCTACTACAGCCATTGTTATGAGTATTATACAAGAAGATGCATTTTCCTGAACTAAACTGCTGCTAGGAATCTCAAGACCCAAAGTAAATGTTTCACTAAGATATTTTCTCTTCCCAGAAGATTTTCTGCCACGATTCATATTCCTGATTCTGAAGGAATGCTTCATCAAATTACATTCAACTAAGATTTATGTAGTCCCCACTAGGAATTCAAATAAATGAATTTCCAGGAACATAATAGGGAGATCCTGTTTCATAGGGATGAGGATCTAAAAATCTTGATAATGACCTTGGGTATTACGTGCCTGCTATGAGTAGCACCAATGAGTTGCGCCATCCAATGTTCTCTCTCTCCACAGCAGCATTTGATAGGGTTGATCACTTCCACCATGTTGAAAACCTTCTCTTGGCTTCAGTGACACCACATTCTGCTGATTTTCCTCCAACCTGAATGACCACTCTTTCTCAATATTCTCTTTGAGGCCATCTCTATATGTTGGCATATCACAGGTTTTAAACCTTAAGGCTTTCTCTTCTCCATCCACAAACTCTCCAAAGATATTTTAAATAGGCCTATGACTTTAAGTACTTTCTATAGACAGTGGTGTCTTGACCTCTCACCTCAACTTCAGATGCTGGGTCCATTTTTCCATTTGGCCTTGTGGCAGGTGCTACCCTTATCCTCATCTTGACACTATTTCCATGCCAATCTGACCCCCAACTACCAGCATCCCATCTCTTTGCCTAAGGACTTTCTCTGACTGTTAGAGGCTGCTCTGCCTGTGCACACAGCTGGAAGTGCCATGAAACTCCTTTCACCCCAAGAGCAGCCTTCAATTGATGGCTGTAGGGAGTTGAGGGATTTAAAAATCCAGCTTCCTATTACCAAATGATGTGGCAATCTCACTTCTAGGTTATACCCAAAAGAATTGAAACAGGGACTTAAACAGATATTTGCACATTGATGTTCACAGTGGCATGTTTCACAATTGCCAAAAGATGGAAGCAGCCCAAGTGTCCATCAAAAGATGACTGGATAAACAAAATGTTGTGGTATATACTTATAAAATAATATCATTCAGCCATAATAAGGAATGATGGCCTGTTACATGTGACAGCTTGGATGAACCTTGAAGGCATCAAGATGAGTGAATTAAACCAGACAAAAAAGAACAAACATTGTATGATCTCATTGATAAAAAATAATTAGAATAAGTAAATTCATAGAGTCAGAAATGAGAATACAAGCTACCATGGGTAGGGGTAGGGGTAGAGAATGAGGAATTAATGTTTGATTGGTACAGAGTTTACTTGGAGTGATGGAAAATTTTTGGTTATGGATGGTGGTGATGATAGCACAGTTATGACTGGGTATTAACACCACTGAATTATATATCTGAATGTGGTTCAAAGGAGAAATTTTAGGTTGTATACATGTTACGAGAATAAAAATTTTTAAAAACCAAAAACATAGGACTATACAACATAAATTATGAGCCCTAAATGTAAACTACAGGAACTTGGCATTTTCTGCATGACTTTTCTCTAAACCCACAACTTCTCTAATAAAACTTAAATTAAAAATCCAGCTTCCTCGCCACTCAGGCGGAATAACTCTAAGGCTCATATTCTACACTGACTCCATCCTTTTCCACATCCAATTTATCACCAAGTCCTGTTCTTGAAGTGCCTCTAAAATATACCCCATGTCCTTCTGCTTTTCCTCTCTACTCCGATCATCTATCAGCTCTAGTCTGAACTACTGCAACAGCTTCCCATCTGGCCTCCCTGATTCTGCTCTTGCCTCCCTGTCCAGATTCTATTCTCCACAAACCCAAGTGATCTTATAAAACCTAAATCAGATCAAGGCACTTCCTTGCTTACAATGGCTTCACATCATATTTTGAACAAACTCTAAACCGATGTCATCCAGGCCCTTCACTATCTAGCCTTGACTACCTCTGCAGCTCACTTTGTATCACTACCATCCCTTATGCACTATATTCCAGGCCTCCTTGCTTTCCTTCAAAGACACCAAGCTCATGCCTAACTTAGGGACTTGGGCTGGAATTCCCTCTGCCTGAACCTGAGATGCTCGACCCAAAGGATTTTTCCTTGGCAGGTCCCTTGCCATTCAGGTCTCTGCTTAAATGTCCCCTTTTCAGAGACTTCCCTGATCTACGTAGTTCCTCTCTGTTATACCTCTCTACTGCTTCTCAGACCTCATCACCAACTGAAATCCTGATTTCTTTATTTAGTCTTGTCTGTCTTTCTCTGCCAGAAGGTAAGCTTTTGTCTGCCTTGGACATCACTGTCACCACAGCCTCTGGAACAGAGTCAGGCTCACAGATGCTCAAAGCCACTTCTTGAATGAGTGCACACTGCGTGTGAAACACCATGCTAGGTGCTTTACAGCCCTGAGGAAAGCATTGCTGTCCACATTTTCCACTCTGACCTTCAGTTTCCCACTGATACGTGGCTTCCCGAAGATCACCCAATTAGTGGAGATAAATGCCTACCCAGGGATGCTGAAGAGTTAGGAATGAGGACTTACAGCTAATTGTTTCAACGAAAACAGCCAAAGTCATGAGCAGCTGCCACATCCACAAAACTCAAATAATTAGGCCACACATTTGGCCGAAATCTCCTACCTTCATATATTCATCTTCAAAGATAAGGAAACTTGAGGACAGTAGTACCTTGGTTTATAAAAGTGTCTAGAACATAATTGTAGATGGAAGTATTCTAATTTAAATCCTAAAAATGCAAACACATCATCCTTACGCCAAAGAGAAAAGCAATCAGAGAACTGGTAGATCAAATTTCATTGACATAGAAGTTACTAAATTACAGAAGGGTCTTATATAGTGTTTTGTTTTTTGGGTTTTTTTTTTTTCAGAATCTCTTTGTGGGGTGAGACTATTTTTTAGCATCCTTTTGATAGGTTGGACTTGCTGGATAATCAAGGCCCAGTAGGAAGCACATATATACCATTCTGTATTACTTTTGCATGATTTACTATGATAAAGTGGCATTTATCAAGCCTTCAAAGAACTATCAGAATTTAGATTTCCAGGCACAGTCTACATCAAGCCATCCTATTGTTTTCTTCTTAATGAGGGAATTATTTGGTTATCTAATCATAGTTTGGTTACAGAAGATTCTATTCTGATTACAAATGTACTTCTTGGCCAGACCAATGCTCTGTGGGAAAGTTTGGGAATGAGAAAGATTATCTCAAAAAAAGTAACATCAAAACAGGGGAGGAAAAGCCTTTTACTTTTAGGATACTTATAGCACTAATTTATGTGGCTTTTACCCAGTGGGCATTCTACTAATAAGAGTTAGAGGAGAAAAACTGAGAAAAAAAGTGTACTTCCCTACTATGAGGTATAATAGAGCTGGAAGCTAGAAACCAAATCTGGATGCTATGAACACTCCCTAGATAACTGTGCCTTTTACCCATCATAATCCAGACATAAGCCCTTAAGTAGAGGGATGGGTATCAGTGAGTAAATATTCCCCTGCCTCCCATCCTTTAGGTGGACATTTCTGGGAGGCTTTCTATTTGTCTCTCAGAAGGTCCTGGTAGAATCGAATCCCCCTTGCCAACAACCAGTAAACCCAACTACACACTCTTAGGTTGGCTTTTCTGCATTCCCTGTCATGTTCTCACTGTTCCCTCCCACCAGCTTCCTGGGAGCACATGATCCCAAGTCCTTGCCTCAAGTTTTCAGGGTAACCCAATGAAGATACCATTCATTGGTGTTTGTACACATACTTTAGACCATCTCTGCTATTTTAGATGGTACTTTACTCCTCCCAATTACCAAAGAAATTTCACATACTTATCGCATTGAGGCCTCTCAAAAACCTTTAGCATTCTTAAGGAAGGTTCTTTTCCCCACTGGGCAGTTGAAAAGAAGTTGAGATTCAGAGATGGAAAGAGGCTTGCCCAAGATCACAGGCATTTTAAGTGGTATGGCTAGAACATCACCACCAGCCTGGGCATGCTGACAAGTCCTTGGTCCCTTCCAATGTGCTTCGATTTCCTTCATGCTGCCTGCAACATGGTTCCTTCCTTGTCTTCCCAGCCCCTCCTCCACAATGTCAGTGCCTAGTTCATAGTCAGTATTATACATATGTGCCTTAAATGAGTGGGGGGAAAAAGATCAAATCAATTAAACTCACTCTGTCAAACCATTTCTCAATCTGCTGTAATGACCTGCTTACCTGTCTGCCTCCCCCATGAGGCTGTGAATCCCTGGAGAAACCATGTTTGTTATCTTCATAACCTCTGTGCTTAGAACAATGTCACACACCAGTTGGTACTTAATAGGGCTTCCTGAATAAAATGAGTGAAAGGGCAGAACTGCACTTTCGTTAAGTATAACATGGCACTAGGCATAGGATAAACCAGCTGTAAAACCATGTTGAAGAACCCATGGAATCAGGTCAAAGAAAAATCAAATCCACAGGGAAACAAAATATATAGCCCAAGGTTTTACTAAGTAATCAAAAAATTGAAATCTAATATTAATTATGCCAGAATTATTGATGAAATTATGCTGAATGCCTAGTAGTTGTTGCTACACAATGATAGTTTTATACATAAAGGTTATATAATCAAAGACAAGTAACCTTGGTGTATCTTGGGTTTCTCATCAATAAAAACACTAATATAATAAGAATAAGAATAGCAGCTTCATATATCAAGCACTGACTTTATATATCAGAGCTGCCACATTGCATTGTAGTCCTTTGTGACTGGTGCTCCATAGAGTTGTGCAATTCACAGGCTGCCTGACTGTATGTGGTAGCCCCTCTGTGCTAAGCACTTAATGTGTATTATCTTATTTAATTCCCCCAACAACTCTGAAAAATAGAGAATTATAAATTCCAGATTTCAAATAAAGAAATAGGCCTAGAGAGGTTAAGTGATTGGCCCAAGGTCACACAGCAATAAGCTGTGAACTCAGGATTTGCACCTGTGAAGTCTGGCTCTGAGGTCACCAGTATTAACCTCATGCAATACTCTATAGTATTATAGCAAAGTTAAAATAAACTCATGTATAGGAAACGCTTTTACAAGGGTAAAGTCAGGATATCTTTTTAAATCATTTTTTTTTCTTTAGTTTTCCTTAATGGTCAAAACCTGAGAGATTTTATAAATAACTTGAGAAAATTTCTAAGCCATCTGTACAGATTCATATTTTATGATTTGCACATAAACTGTATCTAAGGGAGAAATAGAATAAATCCCAAGCCATTATTGATGTTCCTTATCAATAAGGATAAATATAGGATGATTCAGAGCAAAGAGGAGAAAGAGGTAGAATAGGAGTCATGGAATTTCCTTCCTTAAAAGGAGCCCAGAAAAATGTACTAGAATAATCCTCAAAGACATCAACCCAGCAGCAGCCTGACTGCTGAAGAGTGCTGTATTCCCAGGATCCCGTGCTAGAAACAACCAGTTTCCCCCAAAGTGTAGCAGAAGTGGGGCAAGATACCCTTTTTATGAGAATACTGCCAGCAGCCAGCATGAATTGTGAGTATATAAAATATATCTTATCGTTCTGCATATGTTGCTTTTATTAAAAGGGGGATAATATAGATTTTGAATATTCTCCTAAAACCCCACAGAGAATCTATCCAAGGCCCCTGTAGAAAGTTGACCTCATTGGCTAGTTTCAAGCTTAAAAAGCGAAAGGTAAAATGTCCAGTAGCACTTCCAGAGCCACCATTTTCAGAAAATGGAAAATCCTATGAGTTTTTCAAATAATTGACACTTACCATATTAAATGCCAAAAATCATTCCTATTCTCACCTGTTTATTATAACTCTCTCAGATATGTTACCTAATTCCTTACCTTTGTAATCAGAATATACAGGGGCCGGCTTGATAGCCCAGTGGATAGGGCACCGGCATACCACATGGGAGGCCCCGGGTTCGGTTCCCGGGGACCTCTCCTAGCGGGCAGACCGCCTTGAGAATGGCAAGCCGCCATGGATGGGCTAGAGCCGCCGTGGGCAGGGCAAAAAGCTGCCACGGACAGGCAAAAAGCCGCCACGGGCAGGGCAGGTTGCCCGCGAATGGAGCGCAGCCAGCCACCCGCAAACTGAAAGCTGGCCGTGAATGGAAGCAGAAGCCGCCCACAAGCGGGGAAAGCCACGCCTGCGCAGTGACCAGTCTCGGTGCATCGCCGCAGCAGGGGGGGATGGGGAGATATGTAATAAAATAAATAAAACTTTAAAAAAAAATCAGAATATACAGAATATATTTTAATAGTTCCTGGAGAACTTGGGGTTGTCATTATGAATCTCAGTTATCATATCTGAGATCATTTCATGATGGCCCCAGGACCATTTGCCCCTATATTGAAGGGCAAGGAATTGATGCACTCTCTATATGGTTCTGTCTGCCTTGAAAAATATCATTTACCCTTCCTTCTGCCTAACAGCTATTTCTTCTTGCTGTCATCCCTCTGTCCTGCTACTTCTAATCTGCTATTTTAGATCAAGCTAGGCAAACTACACCTCATGGGCCAAATCCAACCCCCTGCTTGTTTTTATAAAGAAAGTTTTATTGAAACATGGTGTGGCAGTTTGAGATTATTTTATGAATCCCAAAAAGAGAAAGGTTATGTTTGTAAAATAATCTATTCCTCTAGGTTAGTTTGTTTTGTATTAAATTCAGTTGACTGGCCTTTGATTCAATTACCTGTTAAGACTGACTGAGGGCTTTGATTTGACTTCTCTGGGCAAGACTCAGGTTGAGTCCCCGCCCCCTGCTGAGTCTGATATAAACAGACGCTCACACAGACACAGGAAGAAGGAGCTCTGTCGCTTTTGATACTGCCCTGTGACAGAAAGGAGAAAGCTCAAACAGCTGAGGTCCTGGAGAGAGACGAGCCATTTTGCCTGATAGTTTACAGCTGAGATTGGCAAGAGACCAGAACAGCTGAGACTGATATAGGAGGCCCAGAAAGAAACAAGCCCTATGCCAGGAGAGAGAGGACTATAGGATCGTTTAAGCCTCAAGAGGTTGGGCCCACGGAGCTCAAGAGGAAGAGGAAGCCCAGAGGGGAAGGAGAGACCAGGCAGAGATCGCCCACCATCTTTCTTCAACACGTGGCAGCTGACGTTGGTGAGAAAGCACCTCTAATGGTGCCTTGAGTTGGACTTTCCGTGGTCATGGGACTGTAAGCCTTTACCCCAAATATATACCCTTTATAAAAGCCAAGTGATTCCTGGTACATTGCATCGGCACCCCTTTGGCAGATTAATACACATGGCCAACTCATTCGTTTCTGTATTTTCTATGGCTGCTATCACTCTACAACAGCCAAGTTGAGTAGATGTGATGGAGATCATATGACCTGCAAAGCCTAAACTATTTACTATCTTCCCTTTACAGAAGAAATTTGCCAGTGCCCATTATAGATTTCACAGATAAATCGGTGTCTCTTGGAGCAACCTTGCCCTCTCCTTCTGGATAAAGTGGCTATGCTTGACAACAACCGTGTTCTTGACAGCTGAAAGGCCTTTTTCCCTTACACCTAAACTTCCAGATGTGTCCTAAGTGGTTAAGGTCACTAAAAACCTGACCTTCAAATAAGGGAGCATTTCCCAGACTTTAAAAGTTATAAAACTCCATTATGCTTGATACTAGTTTACAATGTCCTAAAAACAGCATTGGAATATAACAGAACTATATCTATAGCCTTAAGCCAAGCGTATAAACATCACTGTAGTTTTGATGCCTTCAAATAATTGAGCACACAGCAAGCCCCAATCCCCCAAAGCACAGCTGGAGTCACTGAGTTAAGTAATAATATAAAAATGAGATGGAAAAGAGAGAATTGGGAAGTTACTCAATTAAAAAATATAAATCTCTCCGTGAGACTTACAGAGGAGAAATCAACCAGTGACATTGTTTAAAAACTAACATGGCATTGTAACCCAGAGCAGATTTCCAGCTAGAGGGATTACAGCATATGGTATTTCGCACACAAAAGGTAATTAAGAACTGCCTTGGAAAAGAGCATTTGTAGCCACCTCATCAGTGACCTAGCAGGCTGGTTTGTATCAGTTACTATTCATTACTGTCAGGAAGAACAAAACAGGGTGTGATTAATGCAGTCCAATGCAATGAATTGCAACAGAGGATGACACCTCAAAAAAAGGAAGTTCAGACAACAAATACTATCGTTTACTAAGCTTATGGGTTCTAAATCAGGATTCTATTTCCATTTTATGCTTAGAGCATTATTATAATTATTAATGTTACTAACAAAGTAATGAGTATTTAAATGTTGCTTAGCACTATTCTTTGTGCTATATGTCTATTAGCTCATTGATTCTTCACAAAAATTCAATTAATCAGGGATATTAATATTATCCCTAATCTATAAGAAAACTGAGGCTTCAAGAGGTCAACTAACCCAGTTAGTAGATATCAAAATCAGAATCCACAACCAAGCTTATGTGAACCCTGAGACCACGCTCTGAATTCTACTTCTATGCCACTTCATTTTATTTGGGTTTAGGATTTTGCAGCTAGACATTCAGGACACACCAATAGAGTCTATATCAGTACTTTCCAATACAGATATAATGCAAGCCATATGTGTAATTTTATATTTTCAAGTAGCTGAATCTAATAAGGGGGATAAACAGGTGAAATTAATCTTAATAATATGTTTTCTTTCACCCAATATGTCCAAAATATAATCATTTCAACATGTAATCAATATAAAAAATTATTGAGATATTTTACACTTTTTAATATTGCATGTTCAAAATCTGATGTGTGTTTTATTTTACACTTACAATTTGGACACTAAATTTTCATCAAAAAATATATGACATAAAATTTACAGTTGGAAAATGTAGGCTCATATACTCACATTGTTTCAAACATGCTTAGAAGTTTTCCAGTACTTGAATTAGACTTCAAATTTAAGTTTTAATGATTTAAAGTTAAATAAATTCAAATTCAGTTTCTTAGCCACACCAGCCCCCTTTCAAGTACATGGGGCTAGTGGCTACTGTTTTACTGTTTTTGACAGCTAAAGACTCCATCCTACCTTTCACATTCCTAGATTATGGAGAAAATTGAGCAAGAATATACAGTCCTGATGAGTAGTAAAAGGACAAATTGAGAATACAAGGACTGGACCTCAAGTTCTGAATTCAAACATTGAAAGTTTTGTGGCCTTGGACAGGTCATTCAAATTTTCTGGGCTTCTCTTTCCCCTGATGCAGAACAGGGGTATAATACCTGCTCTATTTATCTCCTAAAATTTTCATCAGGGTTGAATAGGATATTTTTGGAAGAAATCAAAATCTAAAATGCTATAGCAATGCAAGATCCTAATCTCATGGTATCTACTTGTCGTGGTGAGCAACTCAGATTCAGCCGGTGATTATGAGGTCAGTGTCAGACTGACAGATTAGCATAAATGGCCATTTGTGTCAAGAAAGGACTAGAAGAGCAATAATTTGAGTATTGCAAGTTGTATGCACATGTGAATATCTCTGGATTAGGTTAAGGGCTATAAGTGGAGGTACTATAAACATTTGTTGAGTTAATGAATAAGTGGGGACTTAGTAAGGGGTCCATGGAACAAAAAAAGGTTTTTACCTGACTGGCAAAGGGGTCAATGGAACAAAAAAGGTTAAGAACCCCTGATCTAAGCCAATCTCCCTGGTTTAAATACCAAACCTCTCCTCATTTGGTTCCCTAGCAATCTAAACGTGTTTAAAATACTTCCATTTTCACTATCACAATACCAAATGTCTCTTTAGACACACGTTTCCTCTTGGGTGATGCTTTAATTGGGTGTGGCCCCAGGCTGATGACCCTGAAAAATGGGAGAATCAACACCTTCCTAGAGCAGAAGCTGGCAAAGGTATTCTATAGTATAGTAACAAGAGTTAACTGAAAAAGCGTGCCATGACCAGGTAAGTCTGGGAAAAACAAAGCTAATCCAATTCTTAACTACAGATATTCTGAGAGCTTTTAACATACTACAGTGAATCAAGAATCACCAAGAAGAGGAACCTTGTCCAGAGAATGTATTAAAGTCCATTTGATCACGGAAACACTTTTTCTTAAAGTATCTTATAGATCTATTATCCTGAGAAATCCATACTGGAAATGGTGACATGGAGAAAAGATAAAATGCATCAAAAAATTACTAAAACCCTACTTATGAATAGAAACTGGCAATGTCGAAAGAGAGAAACCTGGGAGATTTTGCTCATGTCAGTAGTAGATCTCTGGTTTCCAGCACAGCTGAGTTCTGGAGCTGGAACATGGTCATCAGGAGTCAGTTTCTCCCCATGCCTCAGCTGCCCCTTCCACTGGGCTTCATAGAATGGCCCTGGCTGCTCCAGGAATACCTCCTCCAGACCTGAGGCCAGGCAAATGAGTGCCTCTTCTCATTGCTGAAGCAAAAGCCCCAAGATTACTCAAATGAGGTTAATTGACATGGCCTAAATGTGCCCAACCCTGACCCAATCCCTGAAGCCAGAGAATGAAAATTCCCCTAGTGACCAGGCCTGCGACACACATTGTGCCACCCAGCTGAGTATGAAACCATCTTCTCCGAGCTCATGGGCTGAGAGTGGAAGAGAGAGTAGATCTCCAAAGGGAAATTGGGGGACTCTTAGCACAAAGATTAATTTCCCTGCATTTCTGAAATACAGCTAGCTTTCTGACTGATTTGGGACATGCCCCCTCATATTAAATGTTAATTTAAAATCCTAAGTTAAAAAAGCAACTAGGGAGGATGCCAAGTCCCTGGAACTGTTCAAAGGCTGACCCAACTAGTCTGCTCCTTGCCATTTGTTTCTCTTTGTCATGTGACTATTGTCTCATTTAATTGGCCCACAGAGTAACATCAATCCCCTGTTTTTCTTTTAAATGTTAATTTCCATTTCCCAAAAGTGAAGAATAATTAATTTGAGAGAGAACCAAATATATGCCCAAATCCTTCTTGAAAAATTCCAAGCCTAAGTCTCCCAGTCCTACCATATACTTGAGGAGCAGTCTACTTTAACCACACCTATTTCCTGATCGTTTACAATGACATATTTTGTCATTGTGTAGAGAAAACTGTTCAGAATAACAGGCTATCTATTCTTAGCCTATGTAAGAGTTAAATATTTGTCTCTCCTAGTAGGCAACCTCTAGGTTTGCACTATGATATATGTTAGCCACTAACCACATTGTGGCTAGTAAACACTTGAAATGTGTTTAACATGGTCCACAGTGAGATGTATGAAGAAGATTCTGAAGACTTAGCGCAAACAGTAAATGTAAAAAAAAATCTCATTAATAATTTTTACATTGATTACTTTTTAAAATGATAATATTTCAAATACATTGGGTTAAATAATATGTAATATTAAACTCAATTTCACCTGTTTGCTGTTGCTTTTTTGATGAGGCTACTAGAAATTTTTTTATTATAAATGTAATTTTCATTATTTCTATTGGACATCACTGCTCTAGGTAATCTCTAGGAGTGGCAAATAAAGAAATAGCAGTATGAACATTTTAAAAACATGGAGGTAAATGCCAGAAGAAGTGGATCAAAGAATTAAAAGAGATTGTTTCTTAGAAGCAAGGCTGACATTCAGTACATCTAAATTTCTTGAACTGTGTTTATTCATCACTGAAATTTAAAGTAAATATAAAAATTAAACATTTCATGGGGGATTTTATTGAGACATTTCATAGTAGAAGAGGGCACTTGTTTATAGCAGCTTCAGTTTTTTCCCAAGCTCAATAGCTATAGCTTTTAACCAGGAGGAGGCTTCCGGATCACCTGTGGAGCACTAAAAATAAATAAATAAATAAGTCTGGAAACCAGCCTAGATTTTTCCTAGCATCTAATTTTTGCCCAAAGATTTACAGGTGAGTGAGTTATTCACACATACTTGAGAACATGTGGTCTACGGCATAGAACTCTGGGACCTAATGGTAAGTGTTATAACAAAGCCAAAACTATCTTTTGAGGAAATTTTTGAGAATACTAGCCCATAGGTATTCTCACAGTCCACCTTTTTTTGGAGGTGGAGAATCTTAAAAGTGGGTGTGTGCCCTTATGAGGCTCCTTAACTTTAGTTTCAGGAACATATAACAGAGGCCCAGACTCCAGAGTGCTTTGGAGATATCCAGGTCCTATACCAGGGCAGATAATCCCAGAGTTTGGTGCCTTACTAGTGGGCCCTAATTTGGAATCCTTGCTCCTGAGAGTGACAGAGTCTGACTGAAATATGTCTTCACTGCACATGGTCCAAATGTCTCTTCTATTCAAACCTATATTTGATGCCAGAGTTTTAAGTGTACTTCCATAGACCAGAGAAAACAGGTTGACCATGTGCCAACTGGGTCCAGAAACTCTGTGGACCTGCAACTCCTACACTACAACTCAATGGACTCACCCAGGACACCTAGTTGGGAGTTGATGATGGACGACGGCTATGCAGGGGAATGCAGAAAGCCTGCAGCTGCAGGCAGGATAATCCCTTCCATCGTATCCATGGGATATAAGCCCCCTCTCACTTGGTGGTGGAGGGGACATCACCATCCCAGACTCCTTGGGATTGGGAGAAGAACTATGGATTAGAATGGACTTGTTGGTGTCCTGCTATAGACTTGGATATACGCAATGGAAGAAATTGCAAACTTATGTGGAGCCAGGGTCACTGGACACTTTGGGAGCAGGGTGAGGGAAGAGCAATTGTAATGCGGGGTTTTTTTTGGACCTGGGAATTGTCGTGGG
>PVKH010001270.1:0-31309 GCA_004027955.1 Chaetophractus vellerosus | reverse complement strand
TTTCTTTTGCTGTAAATGAGTTACCCTGATCTGATTGGAGTCCAGTTAGGTATCCAAACACATGGCACAGGTGTTTCTCCAAGGCTGCAATGATGGTCCCAGCAGTCATGTGATGCAAGGGAATTGCTGTTCCATATCCTGAGTATGTGTCTACAGCAGTGATATACCACCAGAACGTATTATTAGGGGGCAGCAATCTTATGTGGCTGAGTTGCCATATTTGTGTGGGGTCTAATCCCAGATGATGTGGACCCGATCACTATGTTGCACAGCCTGGGCTCTTTGGCATGACACATATAACTGTGCTTCATCTTTGACTTCTGCTTCCTCCAGTTGAGTCCTCATGGCTTGGCCCACTTTTGCATCTGAGGTGGGCTTCCATGTCCTGCTCAGTGATGAGTCAGTGGGCAATCATGGCAACCTGTTGGGCTCATGCTTGGTCATTGCAGGTTTTCCATTCATGTTCTGCTTCAAATGGCCCTTTGCCATTGGCATCAACATGGGTGACTAAAAGATCAACTTCCTGGCATTCATATTGTTGCCATAGCCCTTTTCCCCACACAGGAGAGCCTCTAATAGCACAATCATTGGTTTGCCAGACCCTGGACCATATGGCTAGCCCATTTGTAACAGACCACAAGTCCATCACTCTGTAGCAGGAAGTTGTGGTTGGAGTGGCCTGCATAGTGTCACTACTGCACAGAGTACAACCCATTGGCAGATTACCTTTGTGTGGTCTCAGTCAGTAGGTGACCATCCTTAGGACAGTTGACTCAGCAGCCCAATGAAATCCAGCAGCCTTGAATTTTACAGATCCATCTGTGAACCCAGCCATACCATCAGCTGGAACATCTTCAAACTGGGGCCCTACTTGGCCAAGGGAGAGGCATGAGAAGTCCCAGTAAGCCCTTCAGCCCCCTCAGCAAAGCAGCTATTTGTTCATGGAGTCAGCTGACTCCCTGAGGCCCTGGTCAGGCTTGGTCTTGGATATATCACTGCCATTTAATGATGGAGCTTTGCTGTGCTTGTCTTATTTTATTAGTATTATTATTAAGTGCCCATTTGAGGATGAGCAGTTCTGGCTTTAGAGTCACATAAGGCACATCAGTGGAACAACATATAAGTCCCCTGTGTGGGTTGCTACCATCTCAGTAACAGCAAAGATATCAGGTACAGCAGGAGCCAAGGGCAGCATCTCAGTGTTTAATCTGCGGTAATCTATTGCCAGCCTCCAGGTTCCTGAGGTCTTTTTCACCAGCAAGACTGGGCTGTTAAACCATGACAGGGTGTTTTTCAACATATTTGCATGTAACAAATTGTGAATAAACACATTAATGTTCTTTTCCCTGCTTGGGAGGAGATATTACTTTTCTTGAAAACCCAAAGGGGCTCTGGAAACTCTGGTCGCACGTGGTTGATGGCAGGAGTTGAAATGCTTCCAGGTTATGGCTTGAAATTCTCCTCCAGAGGGGCGTGCCCCCTCAGACAATGGTGGAGATCTGAGCCCCAGGCAGCCAAAGTGTCAAGCCCCATAATACATGCAGTGGTGGGAACCATAATCTCCAGCACCAGAAATGACCCAAAGGACCCCACCCACAATCACGTTACTTGCCTGCCACAGGTCACTGTGTCTACCCCAGAGCTCCCCAGTGCTACTAATTTGCCATGGTCCATCAGGGGTTTGAGATTATTGTTACTTTAGCACCTGTATCCAAGAACCACATGAGGGTCTGGACCCCAGCCCTCTTTCTTTTTCCCCTAATGGGAGCTCAGTGCCTCTGATCCCTGGTGGGGACTGGGAGACCTTGGCCTCACCCCCAGACATTCTTCTTAAAGGGAGTAAGATATGGGTACCTGTGAGGGGGGATCTTCCTCCTTATCCAACACATCGGGCTTATAACGAGAGTTCTCTTCCTCACTGCCCCGGTGGGGGCGCAAGGCTTTGTCACCTGTTGCTTCTCCCCACCCCCAATCTGTGTTCAGGGACTTGGAGGGAGAGAGAGACAGTGCAGGATTCTAAATCTTTCCAGTCCTCTGGTGAGCCTTCTTCCTCCTGTTCCTTTATGACTCCTACCAGGTCCTTAATCCCTAACTTAGACGGACCCCTTCCACACCATGCTATTGGTGGGGTTCTTCCATAGGAATCCATCAATTTCTGCTCTATCGCTGGTTTTAGTAATCAAAGCCACATTGCCTGGCAGGTGGGACTTGCCCACCTTTTTCTTTACTTCGTCTTTACCTGGTTTGCATTCCCTTTATGGCCCTTTGGTTGGGGTTTATTTCCAATGCTCGAATCCTGTCCTTCCAGGCCTGTCTCAGTGAACACATCTGAAACCTTCCTGCTACTTCCATATTATGGTGGGATTTTGTGATGGAGCTTTTGTACTGCTTCCGCCACCAATATCCCAGGGACAATAGGTAGATCTTCCATTGGGGAGATCCCAGTTTCATGGAGCCCTTCAGTGCTATCAGAGATAAGATTGTCTCATCCACATCAAGTCCCAGGGCAAGTCCCTATAGCCCAGTGTCTACTGCGTTCACCTTGGAGTCGTTATAGTCTAATGCTTTATGAGCAGTTTTTTCATGGGATTTACTTTTTAGGAAGTCTACTCCAGTTGGGAAAAACATTCCCAGCAACCCAGAATAGATGTTCATGAGCTGGTCCATATCTCTATCCTATAGGTTGTCCTGTTTGATGTGAGCAAAAATGCCTTGTAGCAGAGGATCAGTAGTTAACTTTCCCAAACAGCATTTTGGGGCCCTGGACAACTGAGTCTGCAATGCCCCTGCATTGAACCTGACCTTCGCCTGGCTTCTGCCTATATCTATCTTTTACTTTCTCTGTTTCACTCTCAGAAAAGACCTCATTTCAACAGTTTGGTTTTCAGCAACGCCATCAGTACTTCTGCCTTGAGTGAAAAGCACTCTAAACTGGAGCCTGCAAACAGCATGGACCTGGGGGGCGCTCCTTGCACAGGACCCCAGAGACTATCTACTGGAGTCGTTTGTGATGCTTGAGGCCCCATGCAGGTCAACAAGATGTGAGGGAACTCAAGGTGGTCAGGAGCCAGGCTATAGTTTCCCAACACTTCCTGCAACCCACCTCCTAACCTCTGTTCTTATATACCACACCAATTCATCTGTATTAACAGGGTGCCTGCTTACATCCCACTTGTCCCCACGTGGCCAAAGGGTGGTCAGCACTACCCTGGGACAACTGAACTGGCAATAACTTACACCTCCACCATGCCATGGCATGCTTTTTTGGGGCAAGCGTGCCCAATACACCAAATTGTCATTCAGAAGGAGAAACACCTAAATAGGTGTCAGCCCACTCTGACACAGGTATCAGAGTCACCAGCAAAGCCACGACTGATGCAGATTTTGATGGATAGATATTCTTACTCATGGAGAGAAGAGAGAGAGCAAGCTCAGCTTCACTAAAAGATATTAGTTCTTCATAACCATCACGTCTCAGTCTGTGGTAGACACAGGGGAATGTTCTTAGCCCAGCATCTCTCTCTTGTGCTGCTGTAGTGGAAGAACTCTCACCATCATAGACAGATATCACACCAGGCTCTGAGCTGGATGTCATAAAAAATGCCCCAAGAGTCAGACTGTCTGCAGTGAATATTTATATATGCTTGGACAATAAGGGAAGGAATGTACATGCAGTCCCCTTATCTAATAGGTGTTTGTGTTTTATCCTGCCAGGCTGACACATCTGGTCTTGCGCCCAGGATAAATTTGTGGGTCTCAGGAAAAGGTGGCAGGCCAAGTTAGCACTGCCAATATATTACTGATGTGAGTAGTTTTATCTCTACCTATATTTGAATTACAGGCTTATTTATTAATTGACTCAGATATTTAGTAGAGTCAATTAAAATTTAATAGGTCATATGCAATAATGTTGTTCTATTAATGAACTTAATTAATTAACGTCTTAAATCATTAAGATTTCCCAAAATTCAAAAAGAAATTTTAATAGCTAAAATGTAGTCCAGTTCAGACACTCTCCAGGGAACATTTTTTAATGATTTCATATGCTATGTGTCAATGTTCTGAATGTTTTCTTTATTGGGTTTTGCTGGACAAATTTATAAGCTTTTTTTTGTTAAAAAACAATAAATATGATAATTAGATGTACAATATATCATAATAACCTGGACTATAAAATCTCTATGCCAGGTACTGTAACATTTTTTATGTGTATAAATTAATCCAATGTTCACAAAAATCCTCATTATACAGATGAGTAAACTGAGGCATGCAGATTAAATAATTTAAATTAAATAATTTGTTCAAAGTCTCTGAAATTACTTCTGACACCAACTACTATGCAATTCTGACTGTAACTTCCCAGAGTTAGGTCAATTGCATCTGTGAAGAGCACAGTCTTCCAGAAGACTGCCCTAATATCAATCAACTGCAATTTCAGGAGTCCCTGGGCCATCCACACTTTTGACCAACTGGTTAAAATTTGTAGTTCCCACCAACCTCAATTTTTTCTACTTCTCTTATAATTTTTGCACATCACTCTATTAATTTCTTTCAGAGGATTTATGGAAATTAATTCTCGCTTACATTTGTATACATACACATTGCTTTTTTTTTTTTAACCAAATTAGAAGAAATGACTTTTGCATTCACCAAGGCATATATATCACCTACCATGGGGTCTGTCACTAGGAAATAGATTGCATTAAAGATTTTCAATGAGCTGTGTTTAGTTTGATATTAAAATATACAGGTTTTGCATTTAAGAATGGGCTACATGAATTGGAGAGAAAGCCAAAGTATAATAGAAAGTAGTTTCATCAATATTATTTAGATCAGCACTTTCTAAACCATTTTTCTCATATATTCGAATCAATAAAACTTTTTGAGCACAACTTCTCAATATAAAATATTCATTTATTTATAAAATAATTATACTTCCACTGCTACAGTCCTGGTCCAAGCCATCTTCATCTCTTACTTAGTCTACAGCAATAGTGTTCTAAACGGTACTCCTTCTACACTTACTCCCTCATACTCTAATCTCTGTATTGAAGTCAGAGCCAGGCAGATCACCAGAGTCTTCTGTGAAGCCCTGCCAGGGTCCCTCCTCTCACTTGGTAGAACCAAAGCCTTTACAAGCTTACATACCCTAAGGATCTGACCTCCAATTACCTCCCTGACCCAACTCTTACTTCATTCTCTCCACCTACATCTGTCTCTGACTCATATCCTACTTCACTCCACCTTCCTCACTCCATTCAAACCACACTGTCCACTTGTTGTTACTTGAAAACAGAAGACATGCTCATGACTTAAGATTTTCGTACAGACTGTTGCCTCTGGTTGGATTGCTCTTCTTTCAAGTATCCACACGTTGAACTCCCCCAGCTCATTCAGGTCTGTGCTCAAATGTCATCTCAATAGGGACTACTCAGACCACAAGATTTAAATATTGCATCTCAAATCCCCCCAAAAACAAAACCTCCCAATGCTACTTTCCCACTCTTCTCCCCCCGCACCCGACAACATTTATTACCTTCAACACCTTTTGATGGCTTACACTTTTATCAATCAAATATTCACTCCTCTCTTCCCTCTGCTTAGGGTGGATTATACCTTCCTAACCATGTGACTTGCTTTGGCTAGTGGAAGATAAATGAGTATGATGTAAGCAAAGGCTCTAAACAAGCCTGCATAGTTTGATTTATCCCTTGGGACCCTTGAGTTTTGCTGTGAGAAGGATGTGCCTGAGTAGCTACTGGTCCAAAGGAATGAGGAAATCTGTTGAATAGAACCCATTCTGCAGCCTGGAGCTATTATTCACTGTATTAGATTTCCATTGTCATAATAAATTACCACAAACTTTGTGACTTAATACAAATTTATGATGTTGCAGTTCAATTGGTAAACAGTCTGTCATGGGTCTCATTGGGCTAAAATGAAGGTGTAGAGAGGGTTTTGTTCCTTCCTGGTTGCTTCAGGGAAAAACGCTTCCTTGCTTTTGTCCAGGTTGTAGAGTTCACTCAATTCCCTTAGCTTGTGGACTTTTTCCCCAATCTTAAAAGCCAGCAACAATTGTATCTATCGGGTATTTATTCCATTGTCACATCTATCTCTAGCCTCAGCCAGGAAAGACTTTTCACTTTTAAGTGCTCATGTGATTAGATTTGCCATATAATATAAGATATTTATAGGGTCCAGGGATTAGTGTATGGTCATCTTAAGAAGATCATTATTCTGCCTACCACATTCACCATGGCATATTTTCCCATATATAGACATGTACTACATGAGATATACAGTAATATCAAACACAGATAAAGAATTTCACACATTCATAAAAAATTTAATGAAATTCAATGATATATTAATTAAAAACCTCATAAACTTCTACATTCCAATTCAAAAATTTTGTTCTGATCAATATGAACATCAATATAACTTAATATTAGAGTTTAAAAATCCCACTAACATTGTATAAGAAAGGCATAGATATTTCAAAAATTGGTGTTGTAAAAATGCGTTATTTGAAAACAAGTACACTTATATCCTCATTTAGAAATCATTTAGAATAAATGAAGATGTAAATTCTAATAAAATGATCAAAGAGAAGGCTGACTGCATCTGATTCTCTGCTTTGAAAGCTCAAGGATGCCCTTCTTTTCATTTCCAGGGATAATCAGTCCCAGAGGGACTGGCTTATGCTAATTAAACAGTGGAGACTGAAGGGGGTAAAAAGCAGATTGCAGTTTTTATTAATTACAGTGAGAAATAAAGTTGTCACAAGACCCAAATGCAGAGTTTATGTCAGATCAACCAGCTGATCTTCTTACTGTAGTTATGCTACATGGAAACCATATTATTATAAGTAACCATTTTATTGAAATAAATTAAGAAATTTCCCAGAAGTTTATTTCTCAAGGTTTGTATGAACAGCCTTTTTAAATTTTACTGTAGGATACCTGCCTGGTAATTTCTATACTGACATATATGAACTTATAATGAGAACAAGGTGCTGAAAATTAATTAAGAGTATTGGTTGCAAAGTATCACATATCCCTTCAGTTCACGTTTTATTGAATAAAGATATTCAATAAAATCAGATGGTCACAACTGGCTGTGAAAAAGGGTGGGAAAATTAGTCTTTTGCTGAGCAGCTGCTTTTCAGTGAAAATTCTATACTTTCAAAAGAATGTGAAAGGACTAATTGGATGATCTTTTGTAGTTTGTAACAAATGCTTCACAACAATGCAAGGTGTTGGTGGCTGGGTGGTGTATGGGAGCTCTGTATGATGATATGCATGTTTGTTTTGTAAGTTCTTAACTTTTACTATACACTTATTGTTTATGTATGTACATGTAAGAATGATACACTTAAATAAAATTTTTTTGAAAAGACCAGTTGGAGTTGAGTTGTGGTTTATGGCATTTTATTCAAGATCCCAAGATTGTTGAAGTAAGGAAATTATTTGCATGTAAAAATTTTATAAACAGAAAGAAGGAAGTTGAATAGGTTTTGTTGATTGGAGCAGGAACCTGTTAGCTTTATAAGGGTAGGTTAGGTGTAAGTGGGGCTTTATTTTAAATTGAGATAGGTATGTTTAGCTAGAGGTTTGAATGACTTTTTGGGTCCAGCATCCTGGTAAAGACATTCCAAACAGGATATTTGTCACATAATTCTATGCTGATTCAAGGAATTTAACTTTTGTGTTGCTTCTGAGAAAATCCAAAGGCTATTTTTAGCTATATTTATCAAGAGGAACATAAATTTTATTGTGAGATAGCCATTTAAACATATGTATAAATAGGGAAATAGGGAAATAGATACTTTTAAGCGATTTAAAGCATATGATATAAGAGTTTTTAATAAAAAATAAATTAAGATTTATTTGAATATAAAAGAAGCAAAAGTAATTGAAGTGAAACTGAAGGATATGGTAAACATAAGATAAATATTTCTTCTCTACAAGAAATATTACACTGATAAGTTTCCTCTAACATTACTTTTAAAAGATTATGGAAAACATGAATAAATTGGAGTCATTTTACACATTGTTTTAATTTAAAATAATATTGATTGCTTCACCTAGATAAGATGATGATATTAGTACACCTCCACTTCCTCCTACTTCCTTTTCCTCCACCCTGCAGATTTTTATTTATGATATTATTATATTTAATTTATTGTGGTATATAGCTTTTAAATGATGAATTCTAGACCCAATTTCTACTGCAATTTAGTTTTAATTCTGCAGTTAAACAGATTATGTGTTTTCTTCCCATTCTTCAACAGAATTCCTCATTTCTAAGTGCTTTATTTGATCAAGTTCTTGGTGTTAGAATATACTCTCATTGCTCAATAGCTTTCTTCAAGAAGGGTTTATAGGAAGAGTGTTGTCAGGTTTTTTTTTTGCTTCTTTTTTCACCTTTGGGTTTGTCTGACAGTTGCTTTTTTATAGAAAGATGACATGTCAATAGAAATTCCTACAGTGAATATTGTTTCCAATTGTTTGCTGCCCCTTCCTCTGACAGAAGTGTATCTCTACTTCTCTTTGACGTTGCTTATCCATGTGACTTGATTTGACCAGTGAAATTGAGTGAAATTGTCTTACCACATTTGTAAGCATGAGTATTAAAAAGTATCTCTTCTTTATCCCATGGTTCTTTGCAAACACCAGGACTCCCATATATCCTACATAAAAACAACTCGTTGATTCTGGATTTTGGATAAAGAATACAAAAATCAGAGTCAAAGCCAAATTGAGAATAACATTTAAATGTTTTGAAAAATAAGCCTTTTTTGTTGAAATACTTAAGTTCTTCAACAAGGAAAAATTACTTGTGAGAAAAGTGAATGGAAATAGGGAATACATGAGATTTGCATTTAACTGAATATGTTTTAAGGAAAGCCATTATTGTTTTTTTCTCCAGATTTCCCATTCCTTCGGGGGCTAAAGTGTTTTTCATTTGGTGGACTATTATTTTCTAAGTAAATAGCTGCTCTGCTTCAAACTGGTAATTAAACTGCAGTGCCTTTTAAATTCTGCTATACCTTATAGCATAGTTATTTATGCTAAAGTTGTAATAGAAAGGTCTAGTAAACAATGAGGTCGATATTTAAAACTATGCCTAAAGGAAAAACCTGTCAATAGATACTACACAATATTTATGCTTTATGAGCATTTATCTTCCTTTTTAATTCCTAAACATAAAATATAACTCATTATTCAACCTAATCTACACCGAAAGACAGATAATTCACTTGGAAAAGTGAATTAGGGATGAGAAACCTAAGTTCTACTTGAGTTTTTCCACTGTGAACCTTAATTGAAAAATTATTTCTGTCTCAGTTCATTCATCTGAAATATTTGAGTGAAGTACTAAATACACTCTCATGTTCCTTTAGATCTCAAATGTGTATCATTACATAATTCTCTTCCATTTTTCAAAATTGTTATTTTTGTTTGCCTGAATTACAAAAATATTTTCATTATGTCTTTTTAAATACAATAATAGCATTAAATGCTTTCTTTGTTTTACTCCATCATTAGAAAACAAGTAAAAAATTTGCACAGCATTAATGCTGAGGGACAATTTGAGGTGTGTCATCTCATTTTGGATCAAAAGTTTCCAAGGAAACAAGGACACATCTGGCTCTCAAACTCCTATATGAAATTATCCTGACAACATCTGTCCTGCAGATTTTTTGGAGTGTTTGGGGAAACTTCAGTTCCAACAATCTGTATCTCATTTGGTAATAGACATAAATAAGGATTTTGATCCATGATTGGCTGCAATGCAAAAATAGTATCATCAACACGGTGATGTACTCTCAATTGGCAAGAGAACCCTAACAGACAGTAAGAGAGTGATAGAGGAAGGAAAGGTGAATGAAAGCTAAGGGTAAGGGACATGATGACTTCTTTGTCAAAACTGATGATGAAAGTCCCTCTAAAATCTATTTGGATATTTAAAATGTCAAGTATATAAACCTGTATACATGGGGAATGAGTGTCCCTTTTTTTTAATTTAATTTTTTATTTAATGTTTCCATCATTAAAAATGCTTTGAAATATTTGATGTTTGCATTCAATACCAAAGCATTAATATGATGTAAAAATAACAATGGATTTCATTTATTGTGCTCTGACTAAAAAATATCCTTTCAAATCTTCTTCTTTTTTTTTGTTTTTTTGTTTTTTTTCTGAGGTACCCAGGACCGGGGGTTGAAACTGGGACTTGTTATGTGGGAAGCCAGTGATCAACCACTGAGCCTCATCGGCTTCCTTGAGTTGGTTTTTCTGTTTGTTTTGCTTGTTGTTTGTTTTTTTTGTTTTTTTAGGAGGCCCTGGGAACCAAACTTGAGTCCTCTCATGTGGGAGATGGGAGTTCAACCACTGGAGCCACATCTGCTACCCCTATTCTTCCCATTTTTTTTAGTAGACAAATATCATTTATTTTTGTGTGCATGTGTGTTTTCTTTTATTTTTTATTTTTATTTGAAGATACTGAGATTATACAAATGTCACATAAAAAATATAGGGGATTCCCATATGCCCCGCTCCCTACACCTCCCACATTTTCCCACATTAACAACATCCTTCATTAGTGAGGTACATTCATTGCAATTGATGAACACATTTTGGAGCATTGCCACTAAGCATGGATTAAAGTTTACATTGTGGTTTACACTCTCTTCCACCCAATTCGGTAGGTTATGGCAAGATACATAATATCTGCATCTGTCATTGCAATGTCATTCAGCACAATTCCCAAGTCCCCAAAATGCCCCCATATTACACCTGTTTTTCCCTCTCCCTGCCCTCAGAACCTCCAGTGGCCACTGCCTCCATATCAGTGATATAATTTTTTCCATTGCTAGAATAACAATAAGACTACAGTAGTAAGTTTACTTTTGTCCATAGCTCATTCCCCAATCCTGAGGATTCTGGGATGATGATGTTCACTCCACCTCTAACTGTGATCCCATAGGGCCGATTGATGGGACTTTCTTGTTTGCAGTTTTAGACTCTCTTGGTTCCTTGGAATGGTAGTTGTCCACCATCACCTCCTTGTTAGTTGTCCTGGGTGAAACCAATGAACTGGAAAGTAGGTATTGCAACTTCGCTGAGGCTCAGGGCCCAGCTGGTACATGGACAGCCCAAAGATTTAAGTCTCTTGGATGTACACCTACCAACTCTAGTACTAATTATAAGAACAAATAGAAGGACAGAAGAGCCATGTGTAAAGAAACCTCAACTGAGTCCAGCTCTGTCACACTGGAGAACATAAATTCCAAAGTAGGGACCACTGACAAGGCACCAAACTCCTGAGCTGTCTTCCCTGACTACAGTGACTAGATGTCTCAAGAACTCTCAAGAGGGGGTGGGGGTGGCTTAAATGGTTGGGCATCCATCTGCCACATGGAGGGACCTGAGTTCAATCCCCAGGACATCCTTGTAAAATGAAAAAATATGTATAGAAAGTGCACGTGCCACCAGGCTTTGCACACAGGCATGCTGACAGGCTCCGCTGAGCCACGCAGCAAGATGATGACATAGCAGGAGAGAGACACAGGGGAGAGCTAAGACAAGACATGCTGAAAAACCAGGAACTGAGGTGGCACAGGTGGCAGAACACCTTTCTCCCACATCAGAGGTCCCCAGGATCAAATTCCAGTGAAGAATGGATGAGAAGGATGAGAAGAGATGGCAGGAAATAGACACAGAGAATTGCCCAGCGAATGGACACAAAACAGCAAATGGGGGTGGGGTGGGTAAAATGCATAAAGTAAATAAATAAATAATTCTTTTTTTAAAAAAAGAGCCCTCAGGAGTCACACTATTTGGAGTAATATCAACTTTGGCAGTCAATGAGCTCCTGCTGAGACCTCCATAAGTATAACCTCTGGAATGGCCTCCCAGCTCACTTTGAAGTCTCTTAGCCATATAAACTCATTTGTCTTTACTTTTTCCCCCTTTTGGTCAAGGTCCTTGTCCAGTTGTATTGCTGTTTGGTGCTTGGTAGTAATCCCTTGGTGCCAGGGAGATTCATCGCCTGGAAGTCATGCATGGCCCATGCTAGGAGGAAGGTAATGTATTTATATGCTGAGTTCAGCTTAGAGAGAGGCCACATTTGAGCAACACAGAGATTCCCAGGAGGCAACACTTAGGCACCCTATAATACTAGGCTAAATTTCAATTTCAAGAGTAAATGTTCATACTCACAGTCATCAATATCAAGGGCCCATCAATGGACCATCCTCCTTCACTAGTCATTGCTCCTGTACTCGGGAAATTCTTGCTGATCCATTGGAGATGTGGCAGAGCTCCCTAGGATAGGAAATTGATATTCCTTTCATTATTGTGTGAATCTCCACCCACAGTGGCAATGCCCCATGAACATTTGAACACATTTATTTGACTTATATTATGCCCAGAGCTTCCTCCCATGTATCCCCCATGACTGACACCCTGCACCAATGATCCTCCCCTGCCACAGTTGTAACACTTCTGTGATCCAAAACTTCTTCAAAAATGAAGCCAATAAAATAGTCAAATAAAATTAATAAGAAAACAAAATAATAATGATAGTTTTAAAAATAAGAACTAATATACAAAAAAATTTAAAAATGAAAAAATGAAAATTTAGAATAATAAAAATAATGAAAAAATATTTAAAAAAATTTTTGACATTTTGCCTTTCATCGCTGTAAAATCTGTTGTCCTATATGTACAGTGACATTTCCTTTAGTTAATGAAATAAAGATCACTATCATTATATAGCATCTGATATGCTGTGAGGAAGTTACAGCATATTTCCATTATCTTTCATTGACATTTAGTGTATGCAATACTTCAACTATATAAATAAATTTGTAATGAAAATTTCCAGCTATATATGATCCATATGCTATATATCTTATATATCATTGGTTATATAGTCAACATAAATTGATAGGATTAGGAGACCACCACCATCACCACAATCCCCTAAAGTTAACCTTGGAGAAGAGTTTTACTTGTATTTTTACAGGTTTTTCTTTTAATTAAACAAATCAATTTTATTGATATATATTAACAAAACATACAATTTATCCAAAGTGTACAATCAATGGTATTTGGTATAATCACATTTTGTGTGTTCATCACTTCAATAATTATTAAACCATTTTCACTAACTCAATAATAATAATAAACAAAATTAAAACCAGACAAACAAGAAAATTCCTCACCTCTCAATCTCTTTGTTTCCCTTGCTGTACATAGCTGCTATTTCTGGCTATTCTTGCACAATTATTTATTTGTTTATTAAGCAGTTTTATTGAAATATGTTCACATACCATATGATCTATCCAAAGTGTATAATCAATGGCTTTTAGTATAACCACAATATTGTACATTCATCATCTCAACAATTTTAGAAAAATTTCCTTTCTCCAAAACGAGACTCCCCACCTGAGGGTTGCTTTTGAAGTGAAGCTCTAGAGTTTGCAATTTAAGAAGAAACATGGGGAGGAAGATATGTACATGAACCAAATATGAGTCTGTCTTTAATTATGCTTGTAGGGCCGGCTGTAGCCCAGTGCATAGGGCACTGGTGCACCACATGGGAGGCCCCGGATTCGGTTCCTGGGGGCCTCTCCAAGCGGGGCAGACAGCCTTGAGAGGGCAGGCCGCCGTGGGCAGGGCAAAAAGCCACCACGGGCAGGGCAAAGTCACCACGGGCAAGGCAAATCACCCACGAGCAGAATGGAGCCGCCTGTGTGCAGAGCAGAGTCGCCCGCCAGCGGAGCAAGCTGCCCCCGAGTGGGCAAGGCCTCCGCTCACCCGTAAGCTGACTCGGAGTGTCGCCGCAACGGGGGGAGACAAAGCAGACACAGAAGAATGCAAAAATGAACACAGCAAGAATAAGCAGAAGGGGGGGGGTATGTAAAAATAATAATAATAATAATTATGCTTGTAGTGTTCAGTCCTTATTTTCTTTTTAATCATCTGCTTTGCTGCCATTCATACGAAGACGTTTAAGACTCTTTGTCACAGCATAATCCACATTAGCATCCTTTGAGGTTTGCTATAGCGCATTTCAATGTACAATATCCAAAATAAAATAGATGGCTGAGATGATATTTTAATTTTTCATTTTTGTATTTTAATTACACACTGAAGACTCATATGTACACACACAACATCAATAAGGAAATACAAATGACTTAGCCACTCATCCTCCTCTATTCTCTACTGCTTAACTGTTCTACTACTCCTTTCCAGTAAGAAAACTGAAAACGTTTTCCATTACAAAATACTCACAAGATATTAGTAGGTTTCTTCAGTTTTTACAGCTCTTCTGAGTTGTTAAAATCACAGTAGTTTCTTTTCCTCTGAGGAATTTTAGTTTAAGTCTTTGAAGGTTTTTCTCTGGTCTTGCTCCCTTTGAATCAGTGATAGTGGATTTAGTGAGTTTCCTGGCCCACGTGTTCATTTTTGTAAAGGGGGCTCCATTCAATCCTTATAATTACAGAAATAGTGCTCCAAACTGCTGCTTCCTTTCCCTAGGCTCTCAAACTCTGTAAGAAGTACCTTTTAAAGAATATATGTCCAAATTTAAGTAGTTGCTACCAACAATGTATAATATGCTACTATTAGCAGAGGTCTTATTACATATAGGTAAACGGCCCTCTATTCTTTGCGAAGTATCATGCTCTTGTGAGAAAAAATTCCTACTTTGTTTTAAAAATTATTTTGTGCACTCTTGTGGAATAAGATCCAGAAATGAGAAAGACACTGGGGAAATTGAATGACTATACCTAAGATAAACTAGTATAGCATAGAAAACAGACATGTTTTTATAAAATTGTTTTAAATATTACTTCAGGGAACACAAACGCACACTTAGGATACTCAGTAGAAGAGTTGAATGTTTTATATGATGTGCAAAGTTTTGCCATTCTGCATGAATGCTTAGGGGACTAAGCCTATTTTGAGGCACATAAAAGCATCATTATATACAATCTTAGACAATTTCTAAAAATAAATGACCATTATTTGTGGTTCAGATGCTCATTCTAAGCAATAAAATTTGACTTGAAAATTTCAATAGTGTTGAGTTAAATAAGCAGATTCTTTTTTTTTTGCATTGTTCTCTTCTCCTTTGCCAAATATCCTTCTTCTGAAGTTGCATTTGATTCTCATTATCCCAAACTGGGAATAGTCTTATCTTGGATTCCAGTGTCTTTAACTTTGCACATATTCTGTTTCTTTGGTATTAACAGAGATCTGTTTTAGAAACTAGATAGAAAGGTGGAAAAGGCATGAATCCGATCATAAATACTATGGTATAGAGGAAATAAGATGGTTTTATATTTCCTGAAATCCAAAGCCATTTTATAGCTTTAGTAATGTGGAACTCTGATTTTGGTCACTTAATTAAAATGCAATGTTCTTATAACAGGCACATTAACCAAAGGAGAAAAGGGAGTTTGAATAATATTTATTGAAAACTTTAGTGGTAAAATTAAAATAAATAACTTACCATGAATCATTCTACCCCTAAAATGCTCATACCCTTCTCTTGACGTATTAAAAGAGTAGCAAGAAAGATAACCTGTTTCAAAAGAGATTTTTCCTCTTCCCTTCAGGTTTTCTATTTACATTCACATGTTTAACTTGCAAATCAAATTGATTAGAATTAAATTGTAAATGGGTCTCTTTTTTTCATTTGCTTCCTCAAGAAGGATGAGCATGGTTTAAAATATGTTCACTGCTCTCTTGCATTCTATAATAAACTGGTTTAAACATTAAACTGATGTGCCTTTTCTCAATAAATTTTTAGACAGGGAAAACATTCACTTCTTTTATTAATAAATTTTCTTAACTTTTCAATAATTCTTTTCCAAATGATGTTCTTCAATTTAGTTTGTACAATGAAGAATTGAGCTGCACAGTCTCAGAATATATCAATAACTAATAATTTATCAATTTCCTATGAATGCATAAATCTGGTGATACACTGGGAAATAAAGTTTTTATATAACACAGCCACTCAAAAACACAATCATTTTATACTTTTGGATTTTTATTGACCCTTTTCACAGAAAGAAAGTATTTAGTGTGTTTATAATGTTCTTCTTAATTTTATATAAATATTATCTACACAATAAATGGCAAAGAATTTGATTGGTTGTCACTCCACACTTAGTGAAATAAATTGTAAAGGAAGACACTCTTTAAACTTAGAACAAGTACAGCAAAACAGATACTAAGATTTTAGTGATAAATGGTACCCTACTAAATCAGCATCTTCAGTTTCAAAATAACATTACAATTGCCCAAAGAAACTAATGATTTACCAAAATCATAAAACTTTTCTACATCTCAAGTCCCTTATCTCTTACCAAGAATGAAAAGATTTAGCTGTTTAGCTTAAAAATCTATACGTAAACTTGAAATACCATTTGTATCCTTTATATTATGTTTGCTTATTCCACCTATGAGAAAAGCAAACTCTATATTGGCAATCAACCATGTCTTACCATTTTCCAGTTGATAAAGAGCATTGTTGTCTGTGAGGTGATGATCAAGTTTTGCTACACTTCTCTAGAGGCTAAGGGCATAAAAATGCTGACTGACAACAGAAGAGACAAAAAATGTTTAAATAGTGATAATCTCTTCAAAATTCTCATGTATGCCCTTCCTTTTGTAAAGAATATCTTGACAAAGATAAAGATTCACACGTATCATATAAAATTATTCTAACCTCTGGTAAATGCCCTGCATTTAACTCCAAATCATATCTAACAAACTAATACAGTTTAGATAGAATCTCAGATATTGATATGAGGATTTAACTTAAACTGATATCTTTAATTTCAAAAAACATTTTAACCTTGTATCTATAATTTAACATATACTGAGTGCTTTCTAAGTGGAAGGCATTTTTCTTAGAGCTTTTCATATGTTTGTTTTTAAATCTTCCTAGTCATCTTATTAAATAGGACTTATATTATTTTCATTTTACAAATGAGATGAAACTGAGACACACCTAGCTAACAACTGCTGCACACGTTCAACTTTTATATAGCTTAAACTCTTTAAATATTTGTTGAAAAAATTAAATTAATGATCTAATCTAACACCAGTTACACAGAATCAGCCACCATTTACAATTCTTAACAATATAAATAAGCATGATATAAGTGTTTATTAATTGCCATTGCTTAGGGAAAAATACCTGTATATACTTCCTACTTAAGGAAATGCAAAAAAGAAAGGAGAGACTGCACCCAGTGAACCCAGACTAATTTTTCTTAGATAATGTAACTTTTGAAGAAGACATATGGAAATATATGAATGAACATATATGAATATGTTTATGTGTGTACACAGGTATGCATATATTCCACGTGATTAATCTATATCACTTTTACCTTAAGATTAAGTGATTTATAATTGTGTGCTCTCTTTCCCTCTATGTCGAATCATCTTGTGTTATTAGATATTATTTAATTCAATGATAAAATTGTGTGCTCTCTTTCCCTCTATGTCAAATTATCTTGTGTTATTAGATAAGAGATTGATTTGGCCAGAGGTAGACAAACCCAGGTGGTTCCCTGATGCTTGTTGTGTGCACATATTGTCTAGCACCTGTCAAACATTACTTCATTCTTTTCTGTACTAGCCCTTTAGTCATAAAATTAATAGTCTACTCAGAGATAGACAAACATAAACCAAACATACATTATTCTAATTTGTTATTAATCCTTCAGATTGGCTTGGAGGCATTTCAAAATTTGGGGACCCAGAACTGGTACATTTGTCTAGTAATACATGGTCAAGAAGAGTCATTATATTTTTTCTAATATCTAGTATGCTTACAGTTTCTTCATAAATTATGTATGCATTTGAGTGAAGAGATATTAAAGAATAAATATAAATGGATTTTTGTGGGATTTACTCTTTCTTTTCATGATTCTTTTGAAGTGATTTATTAATATATAATCATTAATATAAAATGGGATCATAAAAATGAGACTTCAATGCACTGAGAATAAAAAGAAAACTATTATGAAAAATGTAATCAGTGTTCAGAATAGGTGTTTGTGTGTGTAATTTACTGATAATCAACACAAATATAAGATGTAGAAGAGATTCTGTGTAAGGAATAAAGGTGTGTTTGGAAGACCTCCAAGAGATTGAGTTAGATACAAAAAGAAATTAGGATACTTATTTTTAAAATAACATACTCATTAAAACTATTAATATAAATTTTCATTAAATTTTATTTAAATATTTATTGGGTTCCTTCTATAATAATTCTGCTTCTAGATCCATGTGATAGACATAAACATAAAAGTTAGCTGTCTGCAAGAAGCCTTTAGTCTAATGGAAGGTTTGGGGTTGAAGAAGCAGAGAAGGAAAATATATAGAGAGATTATGATGTGACCCAGTCTAGGCAACAATGTATATAAAAAAGAATTACTAGGAAATTCTTAGGATTCCGAGGTGCTTGCATAGCCATGATTATAACTCATATTATTTAATTCAATGATAAAATTTACCGGGAAACTAATGATGCTCATCAAAGATAACTAAAACTTTCACCTGAAGCATCAGGCATTTAGGAAATCCTGACTTCTTAGATTTACTTTGGGTTGCTTCTTTGTGAGATGAAATTGTGTATTCTAGATGCCCCTAGGTGCTACCTGATTTCATTTTAAGTGATAGTTTGAGAGAAACAACACAGAGGTTGTGGGTTAATACAAACTTCCTTAAAAACTATTTGTATGCTATTCCAGTGTTATCTCATGCTAATTTTCTTAAACACTGAATGCCAAATTTTTCAAGTGCATTCATAACCAGTAATCCAGCATGATCCTAATTAGTTCCTGAACTTACCTACAACTGAGTTATAACACTTGGGATGGAAACACCTGCTGAACCCTGTGAAGAGGAGGTATCTATGTTTTGGCACATTTCCAATATTTAATTAACCTGTCATCTTTTATAATGACTCTGCAAAGAATCTAAATCTTGCACAAGTTAAACATGCTAAAATTATTTCCAAACCAAACTTATGATTAAAGTTATTTGAATATGGGTACCGTATAATTCTGGTAATTTATAATTTTTTCTAAATTTTGAAGGTATTTTGTCCCTTTTATGGTAAAAGTTTGGAGGATTCTAATTCACAGTAAATTTAAGTAGATAATGTAAAGCAAAACACAGAAGGATATGTTGTTTACCTCTGCATTACATTTCTCGTTTTATTCAATTGGGCCCAAAACATAGAAGTTTAGTGCCTTCACCAATGTCCTGTCTAAAAGATCCAGAACTAACACAAGTGTGATCAGTATGATGACACAGACTGTCCTGATCTAATTTGAGGGTCTGTAGAAGGATTCTATTTCACTAGAAATTTGACCACTATTATATATTAACAGGTACATATGTGTGTGTGTTCTAATAAATAATCGATTTTAGGAGTCATTCATCGATACAGGGCCCTAATTTATGCTTGGACTTCAGGGTTCTCTGCTGTAAGTGACATGGTGCTTAAACCAGATATGACACTTTTGACTAAAGTAAATTCATAAAGTATATGCATACCCAATTTTTATTAATATTGCTAAACTTGCCTACTTGTTTATGAAGATGGTTTTACATTAGGAACGCTATTTAGAACAAAATAATATAATTAACATTTTTTTAGCCACGATATTTTCTTAGACAATGGTACTTTTTATTCATTGAAATTTCTACCAACTGTTCTAATGTAATAATCCCTTGAAAAGATTTAATTTCCATTTGCTATTCCAGACCTGATGTGAAAGGAGAGTAAACCGGTTGCAGACTTTTCTGGAAGATGAGGCAGTTAGTCTCAACATTTCATAGGAGACTTGTGAATAACTCATGAATGTGTAAATTTCCCCACTGTGTTCATTCCCATGTGTTAACTAGAACACTTATAGATGACATTTGTGGCATGTGAAAAGCTCATAATGTCTTTCAAAACGCAAAAGATACCCTGTTTATAATCTGATTTTTCAGCATGTATTATCTGTTCTTCCTTTCTTTAAAGCTATAGTAATGATTGCTATATGATTAAAATGCCCTTAAATGTATGGTTATCACCTAAGTTGATGTTATCTATGAAAAAAAAAAGTTAAATGAAGATGAATAAATCTGTTACCTTTTTAAATTATATGAAAACATAAAATTTCCTAAAATCCATAAATGTCAGGGCCAACATATTTTAAAAGTAACACATAAATGCATTTCTGAAAAAGGAGTCTGGCTTTTCCAGTTACAAGATGTGACTCAGTAGTACTGGCACCCTCAGAAGATGCACTTCTGGATTTAGGTATTAATCAGTAGATTACTGTTCTAAAATGGCTGGAAAATTGTGGAACTGTTCAACCATAAGTTAGTATTATAATGAAAAGTCTGGGGATTCAATAGCTTTTATTTTGGTAAAATTTTAAACTGTAAATTCATTACCATTTGTCTGGAATTGTTTACCTATTTCATGAGTGAGATGTCACCATGAATTAATATAATATATTGCTCATTAATGTTTCCAGGTATAAAATGTTTTTTTTACAAACCAAAATAAATGAATGAATGAATAAACAATACAAATTACTTGGAACTGAGTAATACAAGCACAAATATATAATTAAATTTATTAAATTTATATATTCCTAGACAATGAATAAATTTGGATATTCAATAAAGTGACTCTATTAACATCAATCTCACTGGCATTTCTGAGATATATAATTGCTCAGCAGACTTTCAAGGGTTCAACAGGTTGTAACCTAATGCTATGTGTTTGATACATGAATAATAAATATTTTTGAATAAATAAATGCAAGAATTAATGACTGATTGATATTCTTAATTGTTTTGATTTGCTAGGCTGCCAAAAGCAATATACCCATAATGGGTTGGCTTTTATATATGGCTTTTATAATAACTTATAAACTTACAGTTCTGAGACTCTGAAAATGGCCAAATCATGGTCTCATCAGATGATGCTTTCTCCTTGAAGAGTTTGCTGCTGGCAATCCTAGACTCTGTCATACTGCAAGGCACATGGTGGCATCTGTTGGTCTCTCCCTTTTCTTCCAAGTTTCATTGCCTTCACCTTCTGACTTCCTCTGGTCTTCTTTCTCAACTCTCGTGGCTTTCTCACCCCCAGGTTTCACTTTCAGTTTCTTACCCCCATCTGTGTTTCTGTCTCCATATTTATCCCCTAAATAAAGGACTCCTGTAAGAGGATTAAGACCCACCCTGGGCCATATCCTACTGAAGTAATCTAATCCAAAGTTCCCACCTACAATATAATCACACCAACAGGAATGGATTAGCGCTAAGGACATGATTTTCTGGGGTCCCTAAAAGCCTCAACCTACCACACTATAGTCTATTCAGTCTACAAACACAGTCTATGCACACAGTCTATACTCAATTCAGAAACTAACTCCTACCAGGTTTATTTAACTACAAATGATGAATGTACTATTCTTATTTTGAGGAAGAAATTTTCTTGGGTACAGGAGTGCAACAAGAGAAAAATAATATTGTACAAATCAAAGAGTTCTGTTCAATAAATATGTATGTCAATATCGTAAGATTTCCTCAACTTACAACAATGATCTTAAAATAGGCACATGTGCTAGTAGATTCTAAGTAACCATATTGTAATTAAAAGTTTTGAATTGGAAGTATAAAAATACTTTAGTTAACCTAATAGAATTTATAAAATTCCCAGGAAGGAACACATGGTTTATGTGACCTACAATAATATAAAAATAGACTTCCCCAATTTTGATTTCAATTAAACATTTCTCTGGTAGAAAACAATGATGATTCCTGGTATTCAAATATATCATATTTGAGATTTTCTTATTTTAGATTTTACATTCCTTGAATATCAGTTCATGAGAACATAATAAAATGTGTTTTTAATGTAATACTTAGATGATCTAAATATTTGAGAACAAAACAGGTATAGTTAAGGCAGTCATTTATACTGCATATGATGCAATCCAGTGTTAATTGATTGTTGGCTATCAAAATGCCAGCATTAATTCCATAAGAACATATCCATATACATATCTTTCTTTATCTATATACATAAATATACATGTGTTGAAACTAATTTGTTTGACACTAGAGAAAACTATTTTTGTCTTAAAAGTTTTTAATGTTAAAAATGTGGAACTGTCTTTACATAGAATGCCATGCGATTGCAGTTAGTACAATGATCAGAGAACTTTTCTAGCTTCCTCTAATCATTAGAATTTATTTAATGCTTTAGTGCTCAACCAGATCCCTGCCCTCAGGGCCAAAGCACTTATGTTCCCTTTGCCAGGAAGGTTGGCTACTGGTGCCTCATGGCTGAAATCCTTCAGGGAAATTCCTTTAGTGGAAGGTGGAAGGGAGATGACTTGTCCAAGTTCATCTGACTTTCTGGGGGTAGCTTACATCCAATCACCGATCAGAAATGAGTGTACTGAGTTCCCTTCTTTCCCGACAACCCAGCTTCCTTATTTCACTCTTCATAGGTCTTAGTCCTGAGAATACTCCCCATATATTTTCTACATGCCCATCTCTGCCTCAGGGTCTGTTCCCAGCGAACTCAATTTAAGGTAACTTCTGTATTGGAGGGGGAAAATAAGAGCATATATGGGGGTAGATATCTGATCCACAGACAGAGTTTTCCTTACTGGAGTAATGAATGTGAGAATAAATGCTCTCTTGCTTTCCTTAGAACAGTTAGTTAGTCTAGCCCTAGAGACAATAGTTAGAATTATTTTACTTCAATCCATAACAGTAAGAATTACAAATCAGCGTTTTGGAGGGGAAAAAAATGTGAGTTAAGTGAAAAGACTGAGAGAGGATCAAATTAAAAATTAGTAGAGAAATTCTCAGTGTTCATTTGGCTGAGCACCAGTGTTCATTGTTGAACTCCAGTAAATATTGGCATATTGAATTTTAGCATTCAAGATAGAAATAATTTTTACCAATAGATAGCGCCTACATTATATAAAACAAATGAAAAGCACACTTTGATTTAACAAAATTTCCAATAGTTCTGAACATTCTTTGAGGTTTTCTGTTAGATTTGGTACTCTCTCATTCATTGTTATTACAAGCTCTCATTCTAGATGACAAAATTGAAAAAGAAAAAATAGAATTTAAAATTTATGAAAGGTTATATTTTTATTTTATTTTATATTCTTCTCAGTGAAATTAGAAAAATACTCCTGTATGTATTTTTTTTAAAGATTTATTTTTTTTATTTTATTTATTTATTACATATCCCCTACCCCTTCTGCTTGCTCTTGCTGTGTGTCCATTCTTCTGTGTTTTTCTATGTCTGCTTCTTGTCTCCCCTCGTCTTTGCGGCAACGCACCGAGTTGGCCCTCCACGGCGGCAGCTGGCTCCGTTCGAGGGTGGCTCCATTCCGTTTTCACGGGCGGCTCCGCTCCATGTTTTGCGGGCAGCAGTCCTCCAAGTTTTTGCAGGCTGCCGGCTTCCATCGGAGAGGTCCCCGGGAACCGAACCCGGGGCCTCCCATGTGGTACCCCAGCGCGCTCTTTATCCACTGAGCTATCTAGCCAGGCCCCCTGTATGTATTTTTAAAGGGAGAATGTTGGGGAAGTGGATGTGGCTCAACCAGATGGGCACCCGCCAGCAACTAAAGGCTTGATATTCTTCACTGCAGAGTCATCAGTATACTTTTGCAGAACATATGTTCTGATTGGCCAGTGTCTGTATTGTGCTGGTATTTAAATATTTGATTATCAGCTATTGTGTTAGCAGATTCCGGTTCACCTCCTCCACCTGTAAGTTTCATGGCAGTGTTTTAAAAATGAAATTAGATAATAGCGATAGTTTCAGTCTACAGCTATATTTGAATGCTTCGCTCTGTAGAATTATTGAAAATTGAGTCTCTTTTTCAATTCCCTGCATCTGAGGCATGCTTTTCCTGAAAATTTCTATGAGTGTGTTCTAATCACATATCAAAAGCCTTCCCAGTAAGGTCTGGCATGACAGTCTTGGACAATGTCTCCATATTCCGATAGGGGAGAGTCTGTAGCAGGGATCTCTATACTTGCCAGTAGAATTTCATCAGGAAACATCTGGTATTCCAGAGATTCTGCTTCAGCAGTTGATTTATATTTTTCTTTGACCAACTAGTTTTCCCTTCCCTATGATGTATGGATTAACCAATCTATCAAAATTTAGGTCAGCTCTCCTTGCCAAAGTTAAGGACAGAGCAAGCATGTAAGGTGTTTAAAAAGTTAGTGATGGCTAACTCAAGGTAAAAAACATAAAACTTAGTTCCAGGGTAGCAGATGTGGCTCAAGCAGCTGAGCACCTGCTTTCCACATGGGAGGTCCCAGGTTTGGCTCCCAGTGCCTCCTAAAAACAAAACAAAACAAAAAGCAAACAAGCAAACAAATGAAAAAACCAATTCAGGAAAGTCCATACGACTCTGGTTGAGTGCCAGCTTCCCATAACCCCAGTCCCCATACCCCAAAAACAAACAAATAAAACACAATTTAGCTCCAAATGACTTATAAAATATTAAAAATAGCAATAGTGTTGCAGTTTATTGAGTACCACTATATGCTGAATACAGTGCTAAACTTGTACATTTTATTCTCTGTTTCAATCCTTGCAATACTCCTCTGAAGTGGGTAGGTACCATTACTTTCTCCATTTTACAGAAATGAAACTTGAGTCTTAGAGAGAATGTTTAATGTCACACTGTTAATAACTTATAGTGTTCACTTGCTTCAATTTTTGTTTAAGATTTATCCATATTGTTTAATTTCTGGAGAATTCACCGTTTCCACCTATTTCTAAATGGAGATTAGTTATAAAATTGAAAGGAAAATTAATTTAAAAGCTAGCATCTGTAAGTATTTTTTAAATGTCTCAACTCATTTTTTTTAATCATGTTGACTAAGTTTTTTTCACAGACATTTAAGTTTCCATACATGTATACCGGTCAACTATACAATCAATATTTATAAAAATATTTTTTTAAAAAGACTTGTTTCAAAATAAATATTTATTCATAGTGAGCTATGATCCCATAAAAATACTGATGAGAAATCAGCAAGGGAAAATAATTCAGAAAAATAATCAAATTAATCTCATGTGGACAGGGAGCTCTAACTTTATTGTTTCCGTCAAATACATATATATAAGACTTAACCATATTGTATTTTGGGTGAGAATAATGCCTTCTGATAACATTTCCTGCATGTCAGCTGAACACATTGACAATTTAATAAGTAATTTTAATGGTGCTAACATAATCTTTTGTAGGTTTTAATCTGACTTTAAAAATGTTTTCAGCCTACCTTTCTGTCATTCCTTAAATATTTTTAATGAAATAATGAAAAGTCTTTAGCAATAAATATCTTGGTTTTTTTCTCATTCTAATAAATATCTTTTGCTGTTGATACCATTTGTATGTTTGGTGACTATTCTGTTTAATAGGTGCCTGAAGTAAGAACATGATAGTATTTATTTCTGTTTTGTTTGATTAAAATCCTTCTTACTTTTGACCCAATATACCTATATTTTGTGAGAATGAAGATTGAATAACTAGACCACAAAAGCATTAACCTTAGAATTAAACCAATTAAATATTTTTGTGAATTTTGACCCAAATCATAAATCAATTACAACAGTCTTGTATCAGGGCAAGTGTTATATTGGAAGGCTTCTTTTAACAAGTATAAAACCTCTTATTTTACTTTAATGCCAATGAAAATACTCATGAAGAATTTATTAAAATTCTGCATACATTAAGCATCAGCTCCCATTCTCAACCCACATTTTAACTCCTAGTAGCCTATACTCTAGAGTTTACCTCCATGAACTTACTCATCGTATTTAGTTCATATTAGTGAAACCATACAATATTTGTCCTTTTGTGTCTATCTTATTTCACCCAACTTATAATGTCCTCAAGATTCATCCACGTTGTCATATGCATCCTGATTTCATTTCTTCTAACAACTGAATATTATTTCATTGTATATATATATACTACATTTTATTTATCCATTCATCAGTTGATGGACACTTGGGTTGTTTCAAATTTAGCAATTGTGAATAATGTTGTGGTGAACATCAGTATGCAAATGTCAGTTCATACCCTTGCTTTCAGTTTTTCTGAATGCATTCCTAGTAATGGGATTGCTAATCATATGGTAGGTCAATATTTAGTTTCTTGAGGAGCCACCAAACTGTATTCCACAAAGGCTGCACCATTCTACATTCCCACCAACAGTGAAGGAGTGATCTTATTTCTGCAATTCTTCTCCAGCACTTGTAATTTTCTGGGTTTTTTTGTTTGTTTGTTTGTTGTTACTAATGGCTATTCTATAAAGTGTGAAATGATAAGATTATGGATCTGCAGTTCCTTAATTGCTAATGATGTTGAACATTTTTTTCATGTGGTTTTGGGCATTTGTATTGCCTCTTTGGAAAAATGTCTACTCAAGTCTTTTGTCCATTTTTAAATTGGGTTGCTTGTCTTTTTATCATTGAGTTTTATGATCTCTTTATAGAACTGGATATCTAACCCTTAATGGATGTGTGATTTCCAAATATTTTCTCCCATTGAGTAGGCTGTATTTATACTTTCTTGACAAAGTCTTTTGAAGAACAAAAATATTTAAATTTGAGGAGGTCCCATTTATCTATTTTTTTTCTTTCTTTGCTCCTGCTTTGGTTGTAAGGTTTAAGAACCCACTACCTAGCACATGATCTTGAAAATGTTTCCCTATATTACTTCTAGGATTTTTATGGTTGTGTTGTTTATATTTAGGTCTTTGGTCCATTTTGAGTTAATTTTTGTATAAGGTGTGAGATAGGGGTCCTCTGTCTTTCTTTTGGATATGGATATTCACTTCTCCCAACACCATCTGTTGAATAGACTGTTCTGGCCCAGCTGGGTGGCCTTAACAGCCTTGTCAAAAATACTTGATCATAAATTTGAGGATCTATTTCTGAACTCTCAATTCAATTCCCTTGGACAACATGACTATCTTTATGCCAGTACCAAGCTGTTTTTACTACTGTAGGTAAGTAAGAATGATAATTTGCCTTTCAAACTCTGCAAAAAACCAAGGCTCTTGGAAGTTTTATTGGGATTGTGTTGAATCTGTAGAAAAAATCGAGCAGAATTGACATCTTAATGATACTTAGTCTTCCAATCCATGAATAAGGAATATACTTCAATTTATTTAAGTCCCCTTTAGTTTCTTTTAGCCATGTTTTTTAGTTTTCTGAATATAATCCCTTATGTCCTCAGTTAAATTTATTGCTAAATATGTGATTCTTTTAGTTGTTATTGTGGATGGGATTTTTTTCCTGACTTCCTCTTCAGATTGCTCATTAGTAGTGTATAGAAAGGCTACTGATATTTGCATATTAATCTTGTATTCTGCCACTTTGCTGAACTTATTAGCTCTAGTTCTGGATTTTTCTGGATTTTCTATGTATAGGATCATGTTATCAGTGAATAGAGAAATTTTTACTTTCCATTTAGATTACTTTTATCATTTTTTCTTGCATAATCACTCTAGCTGAAATTCCTAGCACAATATTGAATAACAGTGGTGACAGTGGGAATCCTTGTCTTGTTCCTGATCTCAACATGAAAGCTTTCAGTCTTTCACCATTGAGTACAATGTTTAGCTGTGGATTTTTCATATATGTACTACACCATGTTGAAAAAGCTTCTTTCTATTCCCATCTATCTAGTGTTTTTATCAAGAAAGGATGTTGGATTTTGTCAAATGCCTTTTCTGCATCAGTTGAGAAGATCATGTGATTTTCTTCCTCAGTTTAGTAATGTGTTGAATTACTTTGATTGATTTTCCTGTGTTGAACCACCCTTGCATACCTGGGATAAAATCCACTTAATTATGATATATAATTCTTTTAATGTGCTATTGTCCTCGATTATCAAGTATTTTGTTGACTATTTTTGCATCTATATTCATTAGAGAAATTGACCTATAATTTTTTTTTCTTTTTTCATGGTATTTTTATCTAGCTTTCATGTTAGCATGATGTTGGCTTCATAGAATGAGTTTGGTAGTGTGCTCTTCTGTTCTATTTTTTGGAAGCATTTGAGCAAGATTGGTATTAGAACATCTTTGAATGATTGGTAGAATTCACCTGTGAAGCCATCTGGCCCTGGGCTTTTCATTTTTAGGAGTTTTTTTTTTTAAGATTTATTTTTTATTTATTATACATCCCCCCACCCCCTTTTCCTTGTTCTTGCTGTGTTCATATTTCTCTGCGTTCCTCTGTGTTCGCTTGTCTCCCGGTGCTGGGGTGACCTGCCGAATCAGTTCACCGGTGCGGTGGCCCACCTGCTCTTGGGGGCTCGCCCTTGCTCTCGGGGGCTTGTCTTTTTGCCCACCAGCGGGGGCTTGCCTTTGCCCGTGGCAGCATGCCCTGCCCAAGGCGGCATGCCCCGCCTGTGTTGGCTTGCCTTCTGGAAGCGCTCTGCCCATTCGATGAGGCCTGGGGACCGAACCCAGGGCCTCCCATGTGGTAAACCGGCACCCTACCAACTGGGCTATACAGCCAGCCCCTTTAGGAGATTTTTAAACGGTGTTTCAATCTTTTTACTTGTGATAGGTCTGTTGAAGCCTTCTATTTCTTCTAGGGTCAGAGTATGCTGTTTGTGTGTTTCCACGAATTTGGCCATTTTATCTACATTGCCTAGTTTGTGGTGTATAGTTCTTCATTGTATCCTCTTATGATCTCTTTTATTTTTGTGGGCTCAGTAGTAATATCCCATCTCTCATATCTGATTTTATTTATTTGTAGCTTCTCTCCTTTTTTCTTTGTCAGTCTAGCTAAGGGTTTGTCAATTTTGTTGCTCTTCTCAAAGAACCAACTTTTGGTTTTGTCCTTTCTCTCTACAGTTTTGTTTTGTTTCTTTTTGTTCTCAATTTCATTTATTTCCATTCTAATCTTTCTTTCCTTCTGCTTACTTTGGGATTAGTTTGCTGTTTCTTATCTAGTTCCTGCAGGTGTTAATTTAGGTCTTTAATTTTAGCTTTCTTCTTTTTAAATGTAAGCATTGATGTCTATAAATCTCCCTCCCAGCACTACCTTTGCTGCATCTCACAGGTTTGTTATGTTGTGTTCTCATTTTCATTCATTTTGAGATGTTTGCTGATTTCTCTTGCAATTTCTTCTTTGACCCAGTGATTGTTTAAGAGATGTTGTTTAACCTCCATATATTTGTGAGTTTTCCCTTTCTCCACCCATTATTGATGTCCAACTTCGTTCTATCAGAGGTAGTGTTTTGTATGATATCATACTTTTTAACTTTATTGAGACTTATTTTGTGATCCAACATATGGTCTATCCTGGAGAAAGACCCCTGAGCACTTGAGAAGAACGTGTATCATGCTGTTTTATGGTGCAATGTTCAATATATGTCTATTAGGTCTAGAACATTTATCATATTATTCAAGCTCTCTCTTTCTTTATTGAAGATGCTCTATACAAAGACTAGATTGTTGTACTGAAGTCTCCAAATATTATTGTAGAGATGTCTATTTCTCCTTCAGTTTTGCCAGTGTTTGCCTCATATATTTTGGGGTAATCTGGTTAGGAGCATAAATATTTATTATTATTTCTTTTGGTAATTGTTTCTTTTATTAATATATAATTTCCTTCTTCATCTTTTACAGCAGATTTGCATTTAAAATGTATTTTGTCCAATATTAGTGTAGCTACTCTAGATCTTTTTTGATTGTTGTTTGCATGGAATATCTTTTTCCAGCCTTTCATTTTCAGCCTCTTTGTCTCCTTGCATGTATGGTGAGTGTCTTGTAGACAACAACTAGTTGGGCAGGGTGACTCTGCCTGCACTGTCTTGAAAGAGAGTGACCAGGCTGTGACTTTCCTTGGGCCCTTTGGGGATGAGATGATGAGGTGGGTAATGTTCACTCTGCCCTGAGAAAGTGATCAAACTGCACCTAATTTCCACTCCCGCTGGGTGTAAGGACCCACCCAAGCAGTGGCTCTTCAAACTGGAAGTGCTGAATCTCATCCTTACCATCTTGTGGGTCTGGTGTGTTTTTAAATCACCCTCGCTTCTACACCTGCTGGGGGTAGAGCTAGCACAAAGGCTGCTGGTTTCTTTGTGACTTGAGCAGGTTTAAACATGAGTTGTACTCAGGATTGAAATCCAGCTACCTGAATTTTCCAATCAACAGCTATAGTTGGTGCCAGGCCACTTCCCCTCCCTTGCTTTTAGGAAAGGGAACTTGTGCTTCCAGCCAGAGAGTTGGTCCTCAGGCAGCCCGTCTAGCCAGTGGGGAATGGGCAACCTCCTCTGCAAGATTTGTGGAGCAGTTAATTCACAAATTTGTGAATCTTCACTGCAGGTTGTCACTCTCTTCTTCCTGCTCTTCCCTGGATGGTGTACTGTGTTCTTCTAGTTTCCAGAGTCCCCAAACAGTTGATCTGGACAGATCCTGACTGATAGTTGCCCTGTAGAATGAACTAATTGTTAGCGTCCCCTACTCTGTTGGCATGCCATCTTCTATCTGTCCTCATGACGAGTTTATATGGATGCATTTGCCATATGGATCACAAGCTACTAAAACAAAATTCTAAATGAAAAATTTTCAGAGGAAGTCCGATTATTGTTCTTATAAAAGACAATTTAACAAGACGAAAAATAAAAACATGAAACTACATAACAAATATCAGCACAGAAATGGTTTATATTACCACACACTAACACTAAAATGCTTTGATTGGCTTTCTATCCCTTTTCTGTCCAAACTTATTTCAGAGTATATTATGACCTTCCTTGAAGCAGATATGCTCCTTCACCAAAAAGTCCTACAGGATGGAAATTTTAGACCTCATTTTATGAAGCATTAAACTGTTCTACAGACAGATACACACATACTGAAAAAAAAGGATTTACTTTTGAGACACTATTAATAAGGGTGAGCTCTATATATTCTATTCAATTATTTTTCATATTTATGGGCTCATCATACATTGGGAATTTGGGAGGAACCTGGATTTCCTGAGGAAGTTGAAATTGTTCTGAGAAAATTTTATAGAAACATTTCTCAAATTGAAGGGCATGACACTGAGGAGGTGGAGGCTTAAGAAGTATGTGTAGGGTAAACTGAGGACACAACTGTGGTAGCTAAAGAGATTTGCAAACTATGAAGAATGAGAGTGACCCTTTGCCTCCTATCTCAGAAATATTTCTCTTCCTGAA